>PITA01003366.1:0-140903 GCA_004023965.1 Spilogale gracilis
GATCTTGGATACCAGCCCTTTGTCTGTAGTGTCATTTGCAAATATCTTCTCCCATTCTGTGGGTTGCCTCTTTGTTTTGTTGATTGTTTCCTTTGCTGTACAGAAGCTTTTTATTTTGATGAAGTCCCAGAAGTTCATTTTCGCTTTTGTCTCCTTTGCCTTTGGAGACGTGTCTTGAAAGAAGTTGCTGTGGCCGATGGCAAAGAGGTTACTGCCTATGTTCTCTTCCAGGATTTTGATGGATTCCTGCCTCAAGTTGAGGTCTTTCATCCATTTTGAGTTTGCCTTTGTGTGTGGTGTAAGAGAATGGTCTAGTTTCATTCTTCTATATGTAGCTGTCCAATTTTCCCAGCACCATTTATTGAAGAGACTGTCTTTTTTCCACTGGATATTTTTTCCTGCTTTGTCAAAGATGATTTGACCATAGATTTGAAGGTCACACAAGTATTAAGTAAGTGTCAGACTATGGATCCAGATTTGTCTCACTCCATGCCTTTTCTTTTTTTTTTTTTAAGATTTTATTTATTTGACAGAGAGAAACACAGCCAGAGAGGGAACACAAGCACTGGGAGTGAGAGAGGGAGAAGCAGGCTTCCCGCCGAGCAGGGAGCCCGATGTGGGGCTCGATCCCGGGTCTCTGGGATCATGACCTGAGCCAAAGGCAGTCGTTTAACCAACTGAGTCACCCAGGCGCCCCTATGCCTTTTCTTTTAACCACTTCACTAATTTGATTTTTAATGGAGAAAAATATAAAACTTTTTAATGCTAAGATACAAAAACCAGAAAATAATCTTTCTCTGGGACTGGATGAAAGCTCTAGGAAAATTAGTATCTTTGCATAAAGGCTATTCCAGTTTCTACTTGCTGGTCTTTTACATATAAAACATCTAGATTATAGTTATAGATTGTGTTTTTCATTTGCTGTCCTAAATCAATTTAACCAACATATTCTTAGTATTTAGTATATGCTAATTATGTGCCTAGTGTGTGCTATGACTATTATAGAGTCATCGTTCTCAAGGAGTTCACAGATTGGCTAAGAACATAAACATAGATAATTAAATATTTGTTGAGTGAAAGAATGATGTGTTGCAATACTATGCTGGCTGAGAAAGATGTAGCACTGATCTTCCTATATCTCTCAGTTTAGTTGGTAAAGAAAATATACAGACAGATAATGACTGTGTTGGATGATAATGTAGAAGTGAGGAGTTAGGAATTTGGCAGATAAAGTGGGAAAGTACATTTCTGGCAGGAAAGCCTAGAATGTGTAAGCCATGAAGATCTGGAATAGCATGTGAAAGGGATTTATAAGTAGTTCAATACTCCTGGAGGGTGAAAGGAGAGAAAGAATTGTACCTGGACACATAGATGGGAGATCCCAGGAGTGATATTTTTCATTTAACTAGTATTTACTGAACATAATTTATATGAGGCACTGGAATATGATCTGTAGGAACCATGAGAAATAGAAATTTTTGTCGAACTCTGTTCTCAGGATGATAGTCTGCTTTTGGAGATAAAAACAACTAGGGCACAGAGGAAGGGCATGCATGTGCAATCCACACTGAATATTTGAGTTTTGAGTTTTGGAAGGGGCTTTCCTGACTTGGATAGAAAAATTTATAGTCATCATATTTTTCTCATCTTTTCCTAGTCTCTTGCTTAGATCATATTTTTCTCATCTTTTCCTAGTCTCTTGCTTAGCTTGCTTTATGCCATATGTCTTCTGTTTCTATTTTTTTTAATCCCAGTCTTTTCTTCTTCTCTATCTTGTTTCTATTTCACCCTATTCTCCTTTTTTTCTCTCCTTTTTTCTGTGAGTGTTAAGTAAGTCTCCACATCCAGTCTTTCTGCCTCTTTCTCTTTCTACAAGGGCATGGGACTTAGAAGGAGAATTAGGGAAAAGAGAATAATCTTTTCAAGTATTTCTCATTCCAACCTCAGACACAAAGAAATGTCAGTCCCCTCATGTGCCAAATAGAAGGTTTTTGAACCTAAATCTAAGTTGTCTTTAAAATTTAGATAAAATTATATCAGGTTACTATCGCATATTTTGTTCAAAGTTCATTGCCCTCCCATTTTCTTCTCTTTAAATTAAAACAGACTCATATTTCATTATCACTTCTGGCTCTGAGTTTTTGCCTTCCATGAGTTTTCATTCTTTTTTTAAAGATTTTATTTATTTATTTGACAGTGAGAGAGAGAGATCACCAAGTAGGCAGAGAGGCAGGCATTGAGAGAGGAGGAAGCAGGTTCCCCACTGAGCTGAGCAGAGAGCTCAATGCGGGCCTCGATCCCAGGACCCTGAGATCATGACCTGAGGCTTTAACCCACTGGGCCACCCAGGTGCCCGAGTTCTCATTCTTACTGACCTCTTTCTCCCTCTACTTTCCTTCTCTTTCCTTTTTCTATGCCAATCCAGAATTGGGAGCTCAATCACATTTCTTTGATTTCCACAACAAATACCCACCTATATAAACTTTTGTGTTTAATTTTATAGTAGCTCAGAAATATTTTTTCTTCTCTTCCCTGACCACAAACTCTTATTCAGATCTTATGCAGGGAAATTTAACTTGCTGTATTTTTAAAACTTCTTCTTTCCAGTCTAGGCCCTCCTGCCCTCATTTTTATATTCAACTGACCAGCAAGATATTTGTTTAACATGTTATTTCTTTTCGGAGCGATTCTGTCCAGTTATTAAAATAACATTTTCACTATGATATAATCATAGTTAAAAGGATACATTTTACCTGTGGATTTGGCAAAACCCCCTAGGAGCTACTAAGGGACTGGGGAGAAGACTGAGGCTCAGGCAGCAGGGCTCCACACATTCACAACCCTGCTTCAACAATTTCAACTTCACTCTGATCTCTTTTATATATTTGATTTCTTGACCATTTGAGGTGAAGTAAATATTCCATTCCTAAAATTTGAAAATCACGCTTAACAGTTGAAATTTATTATCCCCTAAGGATAGTATGTGTTGAAGATATTTAAATGTGTTCCACAAAGAAGACAAAGAACATCAAAGATGCTGTATCTATATTATTTATTGAAAAATGATTAAAGGTAAATAAGGATGTTTGGAGGTTATGGCAAATCCCCAAGGTTGACATAAAGGAGGACAACTATATCCTTTGGATAACTCATCAGAGGCTAAATTCTTGGTAGAATGGACTCTAGGACATGAAAGCATTTCTGGGAAGAAAAGCCATTTTTGTTTGTGGCAGACTTTGGAGTCCAGCTATACGGTGTTTGCATGGATAGCAAGACTTGTCAAAGGTACAATTAAAGATAGAACTAACTTGAGAAGACCAGTTATTCATTTATTACCTTTATTTTTCTCCAGTTGTGAATTCTGAACAGTTACATTTTGAGTTCAGGATGATTTTACTACTTTATATCATCCTAAAATCTTTCCTTTTTTCATCTACTCCCTTGATCTTGAGTGTGTTTCATGATGTGAGACAGAACTCCAGCTATCTCTGATGGATTAGTTTGATATGTTATTATCATTTAAGAAAAATAAAATTCTATTAATTATGCATTTTTTTCCTCACATTAACTTTTGTGAGTAATTAAAAATAACTGATGGGTGTCGGGACGGTGCATGATCCGCCCTTCCCTCCATGCCCAAGCCACCAGAAATTCTGGTGGAGGTACCTGTGAATGTGAATGAAAGCCCAGAGGGGCTTTCCCTGCCTAGAATCCGAAAAGCCACTTATTCTGTGGGTCAGGGCAATATGTCCTTGGTGTGCTTATTCAAGACATAGTTTCATTTAATCGTCCTCCTGGTAATCATATCTCTGTATCTCTTATCTGTATTTCTTGATCCTTGTGCCTCAATGGTCTCAACTTCTGTGAGTTAAAGCAATCACTCTGTACCCTGCAGTAGCAATACTAATCCTGTCTCTAGGGTGGGTGCAAAAGCAGTTAAAGATTTAACTACACCACCCAACTTCCTCACTTGGGAATAATAAAAGACTGGTGACCTTTGCAGTGATTGGGCCTTATCCTCTCCCCCTCCCTTTTCCTGCCTCCCCACTCCCCCAATATATTCTGTGGCACTGCATTAATAAATGAGATCTTGCTTCGACAGACCTCCTGGCTCGGGTGTTTTTGGCCGCCGACACTCATCATCCTGCTCGACCCCACCTTTTTCCCCTGGCTGGACCAGGGGAGAAACCCCACCCAGGAAGGAGCTACAGATGGGTTTCCTGGGATTTAGTAGACACCTATGACATTTTGGTTTGTTCTTCAAATTGAGGCCATTTGTGCATATCTTATTTCATGTTTAGATTATTTCTGCCCTAAGATAGGAGTTGTGTCTGATTTATCTTTGTGTTCTCCATACCACTGGGCAGAAATGAGATGTGCAGAAATAATTTGTTGAATTGAATTTGTGCAAAAATAGATCATGGCCAACCATAGTATTTAATGTTAAAAAAAAGTGTTTTGTTGAAAATAAGTTGAGTTTGGTAGGGAATCAAGAGAAAGGGAACTGGCTATGTGCTACACATTACCCATGGAATCTTGTTTATGTATTCTTATTTATTGTGCTTATACACCAATACTGCAGGTTTCATGATAGACATTTGGATCTTCCTTGCCATAGTTCTGGTTTCTTGTTTGATCTAATACCTAGACTATGATTCAGAGTCTCATGGCACCTGGATGGCTCAGTTGGTTAAGTATATGATGTTAGGGCCTGCTTAGCCTCAAGGCCGGCAGGACAGGCTCTGAAACTCCCTGGCGACTTAGGCCTCTGCATATCTAAGACCCCCTGGTGACTGATGCCTTTACAGGGTCTATGTTTACCAAATGAGGGCAGATAAGTCAAGGAACCATCTGTGCATCTTGCTTCCTTGCCCCAGTTCCTGAATTGTGTGGGCATTCCAGAAACTGGGGAGGGGGCTAAAATTTTATCTCACCCAACCAGGAAAATTACTGTGTAACTCATGCTTGCTGTTTGAAACGTATATAAACCCCTAGACCCTTGCATTCAGGGTCCTTGCTGAAACCTGCTGTGCCGGGCAGATGCTTGGACCCTAGCTAGCTAGAAATAAACCTGGCTGTGTGATTTGCATTATCCTGAGCGTCCTCAGTTTCTCTTTGGGAAGGCAGTCGACATTGGACTCTAACAATGACTCTTTATCTCATCTCAGGTCTTAATCTCAGGGTTGTGAGTTCAAGCCCTATGTTGGCCTCCATGCTGGGTGTGGAGCCTACTTAAAAAAAAAAAGTTCTCCCAGAGTCCAGCTCTGGCTGAACCAGGAGTCCCTGAAGGAAGGATGGTGTTGGCAAATGAGAGATGAGAGAACCCTGAAGATTCTTTCCGATCACCTGCCAGGCATCTCTGTTTTGCTGGCTTTCAGTGTTTTTATTTATAGGCAACAGGTTATAGATTAAGAGGAAAAATCTTTTACAGTAGGTTATTTTAGAGAATACAGTGCATTGATTGGTGAAAAATATTTTTGTAGGTGTACATGTCTATAATTTATGTCAAATCCCTCAACCAAAAAGGGGGATAAGTTTGATCAGTAAGATTTTTTATAATTTCTTATATCTTGTTTCCAGGTAATAAAGGGTAGATTAATCATGTGGTGTTTTTTAAGCAGGTCTTACAGAAAAGAAAGGAAGTAACAAACTAATTAAAAGACTTAGGTGAGTTGGTTACATACAAATTTATAGTTTAAGCTAAGTTATTAACAAACTGGCCAGGAGTCAGTCTGTCTGGCATATTAATCATCCTAAAGAGAAGTGTAATTTATTTTACAAAAGGAAAAGCACTTGTAAAATGTTGGGACGGTGTGTGATCCACCCCACCCACCATGCCCAAGCCACCAGAAACTTTGGTGGAGGTACTTGTGAATGTGAATGAAGCCCCTCTGGGCTCCCCCACCCCCAGAATCCGAAAAGCCATGTACCCTGTGGGTCGGGGCAATATGTCCTTTGTGTGCTTATCTAAGACATATAGTTCCATTTAATCCTCCTCCTGGTGATCATATCTCTGTAAATCTTATTTGTATTCCTTGATCCCTCTGACTCAATGGTCTCAACTTCTGCAAGTTTAAGCAATCACTCTGTTCCCTGCAGTAACAATACTAATCCTGTCTCCAGGGTGGGTGCAAAAGCAGTTAAAGATTTAACTGCACCACCTAACTTCCTCACTTTTGAATAATAAAAGACTGAGGCCCATGTCAGTCAAGAGAGAAAAAGGCAGAGCCAAATGTAGGGAAAAAGGCAGAGAGCCTGCAAGGAGAGAGCAAGAGAGCCTACAAAGAGAGACAGAAGCAAAGCGAAGAGAGAAGCAAGAAGCAAAAAGAGACAGAAACAGAGAAGCAAAGAAAGTAGCAGAAAGAGAAGCAGACAGAGAGCAAGAGAGACAGAAGCAGAGCAAGAGGGCCAAAGCCAGAGCTAGAGAGCTAGAGCTAGAAAGCCAATGCTAAAAAGCCAGAGCGTGAGCCTGAGCCTGCTTCATAAGTCTCTCCTGACTGACCTCCAGTCTGTCAGCTTGCATCAGATTTCTGTGTCCGTGTCATTATTTCGCCCGCCAGACATCCCGTGGTTTGGGACCCACATCTCTGCCGAGGCTGGTCCCCAGCAGCAATAGTAAAAGTCTCTTCTTAGTGACGGATGTGTAAGCATCATGGAGGGCTTTATTTATAGGTCCTCTGTGTGCAGGCAATGCTCTTGCTAATACTCTATTATTTTTATATTTAACCATTCATTTGACCATTCAAATCCTCGACAATCTCCCCACAGATCTGCAGGAGATTTAAAGGGAAAGTGCAAAAAGTACACTCTCTTCAATGATCTAAAGACTGCAAGGGGTTTCAGTTTGGCTTAGAACACCCTGAGGCACTGGCAAGAAGTTTGTGCTTTACTTTTAGGATAAAAACCAATCAGTAGAAAGAGGAGATGTCAGTTTTGCACCATTGGCAGGAGCAAGGCTCAGACTGCCCTTTCCTCACTGTGACCACGTCAGGCTTAGTGCGGTTATTTTATGGCGGCAGGAGTTGTGCTCTACCACTACCCTCTCACTGTGACTTATGGAAGTCCGTGAGTTTTCCCATGAGGCAAGATCTGTGCTCAGACTGCCATCTTCCCCACAGTGACTCCATTAGCTTGCAAGACCAGGCGTCTGCAGGCAAAGTCCCATCTTGTCTTTGCTGCTATGACTTGATCATCAGTGTTATTTTGGGGAAAAGGGGCTATGGCCTGGGAGATACAGTGTCCATTCAGACCTCAGTAATTTTTTTGATACCACCTTTTTTAAAGCTATTTTCACTGTGTTTAACACATCTACCGTACTGTATGTCTGAGGCTGTCACAGGGAACAGAGTATTAAAGAGAAAACAATTAGACATACAATTAATTTTGGTACTATGGACTTGAAGTAGCCTCCACATAGAGGTTTTTTGACCTATAAAACATCTCAAGCCTAGGGTTCTTTAGTCTCATAGCTACATTTCTTCATATTTCTTAGTGTTACAGAATCCTCTTCTTGGTTTACGTCTCCTCCCTTTTACTTTGTTTTCCTTTCATACAGAGGTTTGCGTACCTTTTATCTTCTGTACTGCTGGCTCCTGGAAGTCCTTCAATTCAGTCATTTTAGTTAACATGCAACTTCATTTATTTGCTTCTTTAAATAGTTCCAGAGTAAATCACAGAATAGTGAGAAGGTCACTACCTGAGAGGACCTAGACAGTGGGAAGAACATTTCTTCCCAGCAGGTGAACTTAGATATGAAAATCTGGATTTATGTAAAAAATCAATGGATAATTTTTCACTTTACAGAAGGTTCCTTTAAATAACTGGTTCCTTAGTACATATTACAATGGTATTCTGTTACAAAAAAAATAAAATCCAAGTGTAAGTTTTCAGAAAATAGGCAATTATTGTGACACCTGATAAATTTTATAGATTTTTTTCTACCTTGAAAATGATTTTAAAAAATAGGCACATAGTTAATATATATATATGGCACGATAACATAATAATCATAAGGGGAAATAGGGTATTGAGTAAAATCCAGTGTTTATCCCCATAAAGTACCTGCAGCTAAATCAGTTATGATACTTTTATTTTATTTTTATTTATTTTTTAAAATATTTTATTTATTTGAGAGAGAGTGAGTGAGCGAAAGAGTGAACATGAGCAGGCAGAGGAGCAGAGGGAGAGAAAGAAGAAGACTCCCTGCTAGCAGGGAGCCCAGTGCAGTGCTATAACCTGAGACTCCAGGATCATGACCTGAGCTGAAGGCAGACACTTAGCCAATGGAGCCACCCAGATGCCCCATCCTATACTTTTAAAATGTAAAGCCTTAGGGGAAAATTCTGAGACTCTGTACTTTAAACTTCTCTGGGGGGTTAGGATTGATGCTGATG
The DNA here is from genome assembly GCA_004023965.1 of Spilogale gracilis. Lineage (NCBI taxonomy): Eukaryota > Metazoa > Chordata > Mammalia > Carnivora > Mephitidae > Spilogale > Spilogale gracilis. The sequence goes on from PITA01003366.1 coordinate 8,394, forward strand.
TTTTTGAAAACAAAGTCTTATTTATTTATTTATTTAGTTAGTTAGTTGTAGCTCCTTCCTGGGCTACGAGGTTTGGGGTTTCTCCCCTGGTCCAGCCAGGGGAAAAAGGTGGGGTCGAGCAGGATGATGAGTGTCGGCGGCCAAAAACACCGGAGCCGGGAGGTCTGTCGAAGCAGGATCTCTTGCTGTTTGCCAACTCTCCTGCTCTCTCCTCTAAGGCTCTCTTGCTGCTTCCTCACAGGTCCTCTGCCTTTGTCTCTCAGTCTCTCTCTGCAGGATTTCTTGCTGCTTCCTCGCAGGCCCTCTGCCTTTATCTCTCTGTCTCTCAGTCTCTCAGTCGGCTCTCAGTCTCTCTCTGTCTCATGGTTTTGTCTCTTTGTCTCTCAGTTTCTCTCCACATCTCTCTTGACTGTCAAGGGTCCCAGTCTTTTATTATTCCCAAGTGAGGAAGTTGGGTGGTGCAGTTAAATCTTTAACTGCTTTTGCACCCACCCTAGAGATAGGATTAGTATTGTTACTGCAGGGTACAGAGTGATTGCTTTAACTCACAGAAGTTGAGACCATTGAGGCACAAGGATCTTGAATAAGCACACAAAGGACATATTGCCCTGACCCACAGGGTATGTGGCTTTTCGGATTCTAAGCTGGGAAAGCCCCTCTGAGCTTTCATTCACATTCACAGGTACTTCCACCAGAATTTCTGGTGGCTTGGGCATGGAGGGAAGGGTGGATCATGCACTGTCCCCGACATTTATTTATTTATTTATTTATTTATTTATTTATTTATTTGACTGAGAGAGAGCAGGAGAACACAGGCAAGGTGAGCAACAGAGGGAGAGGGAGAAGCAGGCTCCCTGATGTGGGGCTGGATTTGAAAACTGGGATCATGACCTGAGCTTAGGGCAGTTGATTTACCACCTGAGCCACTCAAACACCTAAGAACCAAGTCTTTTATTGGACTAGATTATTGCCTCCCTGTATCTTTCCTGCTTGTCTTTCTTTGACTTGAAAGAAAAGCTCATGACCTTAACTGTTTTAACTGTTACATCACTGAGGAAACAGAAACACTAACACTGGAACTGTGAAGTTATTAGGAGCAGGGATGGTGAAAATGGTGAATATAGGTGTAGTGTGTCTTCATGTGTATAAGGAAAAGAGTCTTAGGATATATTTTTTAAAATGTAGAAATTGTTCTTCTGTTTCTGTATACCCTTCTCACTTCTTTTGTATTTGACCCTATGTGATAGGTGAGACAGTATTATGCAATGAGTACTGACTATTCCAAATTTTGACTTCCTATGCTTTTTAACTATGTATTGCCAAACAGTTTTGTATTGAGGGATGATTTTGTCCTTCATATAGCCTTATTTTTTTTTATTTGCTCTATAACTCTGTCTCTCATATCAATAAAAAGCCAGTCACTCTAAATGCTAAGCTTTGCACTAGTCATCATGTCAACCTTGTAATAGAAAGATGGCCATGGTAGTGAGGCAATAGAGTAAACCAAGAAGCTATTAGTGATCACCAATATGATATGACTCTCTGACCCAAACAAGAGAACTGACAGTGAATAGGCAAAATGAAAACACCTGTTATAACCATTACATAGGTTAATAAATATGACATTACAAGCCTCCAGAAATTCCTTTTACTTCTTACATTCAGTATTTTCACTCACCTCCTGAAAGGTAATGACAATCTTAATTTTTAACTTCATAGATTAGATTTTCCTGTTTTGAATTTTATAAAATTTGAATCATGTAGTTTTTACACTTTTGAATATAGATTATTTCATTCAACATTATGTTGATAATATTTTTATTTTGGATATATGATGCAAAGGCCATTTGGAAGCTTGCATATTCACTTTCTTAATGTTGAATCCTTTTGAACAGAAGTTATTTTTTTATTTAAGTTTTCATTTTAATCCCAGTTAGCTTACATACAGTGTTATATTAGTTTCGGGTATACAATATAGTTATTCAACAGTTCCATACATTACCCAGTGCTGAAGTTACTAATTTTAATAAACTTCCATCCATTGTGTTTTCCTTCAGGTTAAAAATCTTCCCCTACTCCAAGGTCTTGAAGATATTACCCTATGTTATTTTTTGGAAGTTTTGTTGTTTTGTCTTTCACATGTTCATCTATAATCCATTTTGAAATGATTTTTTGTGCATGGTGTGTATCAAGAGTCAAGTTTCACTTTTTCCCTATAGATAGCTAAGTGATTCAACACTTCATTTCCCCATTGCTCTCTAGTGCCTCATTTGTCATTAGTCAAGTATCCACGTATTTGTAGGTCTGTATCTGGACTTCATATTATATTCCATTGATCTCTATGTATCAATACCACACTATCCTATTTATTGTGGCTTCTTAATAAGAACTGATTATCTGGTAGAATAAGTGCTTCAAAACTGTTTTCTTTTTTAAGATTGTCTTGGCCATTCTTGGCTCTTAGTATTTTCCAATATTAGAATTATGTTTCTAATTTCCACCCAAACAATTGGATTTTAAATGGAATTGTAATAAATCTATAAATAGAGGAAACATTGAATCTCCCAATCCATGAACTTGGTGCATTTTCCCATATATTTTAATCTTCTTTAATTTCTACCAGTAATACCTCATAATTTTTCTGCATATCTTTCATTAGCTTTATTTATAGGTATTTGTTTTTTCTTTTTTGTTGTTGCTAACGTAAATGGTACCTTAAAAGATCTGTATTCTTGTTTGTTGATTCTTTATAGATACAACTTACAACTTATCTGTGTATATAGATCTTGTATCTAGTTATGGTGCTAATTATTATCATCATTTACATTTATATTCCTTTATATTTTATATATAATATAATTCTGTCATCTGGAAATATTGAAAGGTTTATTTCTTTCTTTCCAGTTGTTATCTTTTAGTTCTTTTTTTCCACTTGATCTCTTGCTCTAGTGAGTATCTTGAATACAGTGTTGAATACAAGTAGTGATGGGGGACATTCTTGTCTTATTCCTGATCTCAGGAAAAAGATTTATTTCAGCATATTATCTTAAAGTATTGTTTATTGTAAGTTCTGTGTAAAACCTTTGTTAAACTAAAGATATTCCTTTGTATTATTAGGTTGCTGAAAATTATTTTTTAAAAATCATAAATGAATTCTGAATTTATCAAATGCTTTATCTACTTCAATTAAGGTGACATTTTTTCTTGATTTTGTTCATGTGTTGAATTGCTATGATTTTTTAAATTTAAATTCAATTAGCTAATATATATTACATCATTAATTTCAGATGTAGTGTTCAAGATTCATCAGTTGCATATAACCCCTAGTGCTCATCTCATCATGTGTCCTTCTTAATGCTCATCACCAAGTTACCCCATCCCCCATCCCCCTCCCCTCCAACAAACCTTTTGTTTCCTATAGTTAAGATTCTCTCATGGTTTTTCTCCCTCTTTGATTTCATCTTGTTTCATTTTTCTCTCCCTTCCCCTATGATCCTTTGTCTTGTTTCTCTAATTCCTCATATCAGTGAGATCACATAATAATTGTCTTTCTCTGATTAACTTATTTCACTTAGCATAATACCCTCTAGTTCCATCCACATAATCACAAATGGCACGATTTTGGGGGGGGTTATGGATGCATAGTATTCCATTGTATATGTGTACTAAGTCATCTTTATCCCTTCATCTGTTGATGGACATCTAGAGTTAGGTATACATTCTTTCTGATGGCTGAGTAATATTCCATTGTGACTGTGTGTGTGTATATGTATATATACACACATACCACATCTTTGTCCATTGATTTGTTGATGGACAGCTTGGCTATTTCCATAGTTTGGCTGTTGTGGACATTGCTACTATAAATATTGGGGTGCATGTGCTCCTTTGGATCATTTGTTTTTGAAAGTTAAAGCAGCCTTGTGTCCCTGGAATAAATATAACTTGGTTTCTGTTTTTTCCATTTAGTTGTATCAGTTTTTGTTTCACATATTTTGATGCTATGTTCTCAGGTGCATACAAATTAGAAATTATTACATTTTCTTGTTGAAACGTTTCATCAAAATGTATGGTCTCTTTATTATCAGTCATGTGTGTTACATTAAAGTCCATTTCTTTCTGTTTTACTAGAAGTACACCACCTCTATTTGTTTAATGGAAGCATAATATATCTTTTTCATTTTTTAATTATCCTGTCCTTTAACTTTCAGTCTTTCTGTGTCATTGTAGCTAAGATACATCTCTTGTAAGCAGCATACAGTTGTTTTTATAATTTTGATAATCTATCTATTTTTCTTGGAGTATTTGTATCATTTATATTTAATGAAATTATTGATTTAGGTTTAAGTACACCTTGTATTTGTTTTTATCTTTTATTTGTGCTATCTGTTCTACGTTCTCTTATTTCCCTTTATTGACTTGTTTTAGATTAAGCATATTTTAAATATTTCATTTCTCTTTTCTATGACCTTATCAATTATATTTGTTTTTTAAATATTATTTTAGTGGTTATGATAGAAATTATAGCGTGCATTCTTGACTTAAAATATTAAATTTATTAATTTTTTTCTGACTTCTTATATAAAGCAGTACCCTAAGGATACTTTATATAAATCTACCACTCCCTCTTTGAGTTATTATCATTGGATATTTTAATACCTTCTATGTTTTAAATCCCAGAAGACACAGTTATTATCATTATCATTTTGCATTATCAATACTCATTTAGATTTGCCTATATATTTAATATTTCATTTGCTCTTAACCCTTAACTTCATCTCTATCAATGTGGGGTCTGTTGGTGATTATTTCTCCCAACTTGTTAGTATTAACATTTTTATTTTGTCATTATATTTTCCTTTAATTAATTAAAAATTTTGGAAGAGTTTAAGATTTATAGAAAAGCTGTTGAGGTAGCAAGAAATTACCCACATACATCATCTCCATTTTCCACTATTAATTAACATCTTAACATTAGTATAACACATTGGTTGCAAGTAATGAACCAATGTTGTTATATTATTATTAAAGTCAACATATTATCAGATTGCCTTTATTTTCCTAGTTTTTTTTTTGTTGTACTTGGATCCTTTTTTTTGTCTTTTAATGACATTGGCAGTTTTGAGCAGTATTGATTAAGCGTTTTGCAGATTGTCACCCATTTGAGTTTTGTCTGATATTTTCCTCATGATCAGATTACAGGGTGATGGGTTTGGGGAAAAGGAGAGATACACAGAGATAAAATGACTTATTACTGTTGATATTAACTTGATCATCTGTCTACAGTAGTTTTTGCCAGGTTTCTACATAATAAAGTTACTATTTTCTCCCTTTCCATATTGTTCTTTTCTCATCATTTTTGAAAAATGTTTTCAGTATGTATAGAGTTTTAGGTTAGCAGTTATTACCTCCCTCCCTTTGAATATGTCTTCTATATATCAGTTTTAATGTATGTTTGACCTCTCTGTGACTTTTTCTTTGTTGATGATTTTTAGCATCTTTACTGTATTTCTAAATGTGGTTTTCTTTATATTTATCCTGCTTTGAGTAACTTAAATGTGTGGCTACTTAAATCTGTGCCTTGATGTCTCTCTTTTTCCTTCTGGGACCACTGTCATTCATTTGTTGCTAGATAATTTCACTAGTTGCAATATATCTCTTAAAGGCCATTATGTATTGTCCAACATTTTGTTTATTTATGCTTTGGTCAGATCTATATATTACCCACTTTCATATCTTCCAGTTTACTAATAATTTCTTCTTTGTTGTCTAATTTCTTCTGTGTTGTTTGCTTTTAGATTCATGAGTTGAGTTCTTAATTTAAGTTCTTAATTCTTTTTTTAAAATTTTTTAAAAACTATTTTATTTAGGGGCGCCTGGGTGGCTCAGTTGGTTAAGCGACTGCCTTCGGCTCAGGTCATGATCCCAGAGACCCAGGATCGAGTCCCACATCAGGCTCCCTGCTCGGCGGGAAGCCTGCTTCTCTCTCTCTCACTCCCACTGCTTGTGTTCCCTCTCTAGCTGTGTTTCTCTTTGTCAGATAAATAAAAATCTTTTAAAAATATTTTATTTATTTATTTGACAGAGAGAGATCACAAGTAGGCAGAGAGGCAGACAGAGAGAGAGGAGGAAGCAGGCTCCCTGCCAAGCAGGGAGCCCGATGCAGGCTTCGATCCCAGGACCCTGAGATTGTGACCTGAGCTGAAGGCAGAGGCCTTAACCCACTGAGCCACCCAGATGTCCTAAGTTCTTAATTCTTAATTTGAGTTCTTAACACTCTGTTCTTTAATTTCCATTTTACTTTATAATTTCTAGGTCCCTATCACAGATCTCTGTTTTGTTGCTTAAATCATAACCTATTGTCATGGTTATTTTAATTTTATGTATAACATCTTTAATATCTGTATATCCTATGAGTCTATTTCATTTATTCCCTAGCTTTTGGATAATTACTGGTTCTTTAGTATTATTAGTTATTTTGATTGAATACCACAGTTCATGTATAAATAATTTTAAAAGTATTCAAAACTCTGAATGATGTTACATTTCTTCAGAGGGGATTTCTTTTTCGTTTCTAGCATTCAGTTAGGATAGGGACTTTAAAATGATTCAAAGCTAAGCTTTAGCCATTTGAGGCTTCTTCTGTTTCTGCTTTATCCTTACTATTAGGGCATAGCCATTTGAAGATATGAATTGAAAAGTCGCAACATGTAATAGAAACACTTAGCAGGACCTAAATTCTATTTTTTGTCCTCCCAGCCCGATAAGATTACAAAACATTCTTCTTAGTCTCTCAACTTCAATATGCTACACACACACCCCCCTTCATAATTGCCAATTGCCTTGAGAGGACTTGCAACCTCCAAGTCAGACTCACCGATCTTGACTTTTCCCTTCTTTCAGACCTTGGCCCCACATATTTTCTTTTGGTATCTCTTTAGTGTCTTCAAATAGTTTCCTTTGTTTTGTTCCCTTTTCCTAATTGCTCTCATTGAAGAGCATAGTAAAACAGCCTAATCAACAATTAATGAAAGTGGGCCAAATTCTTGGGCCACACTCTGTGATAATGTAATTCAGTTGTTTGGGTCTTGGCCTAACAATATACATTTAAAGAAGAACCATAAGGTGAGTATGACCTTCATGGTTCACAGATTGTTCATTCAGAGAACATTTGAGAAACACTGTCTTACATATGCATATAGTATGGACTATCAAGGGAAATAGAATGAATTCTTTAAAGTTATCTTTAGCCCAGAGACTTTGGGAATTCATAGGCAAGATTCAAAATTCTGTGATTCCATATTACTTAAATAAAGGGTGCTGAGTAAGGTCAGACTTTTGATCGGCAATTTTCTTCTAGCTCTGTTATAGTTGTCCCATCACAGTATACCCAACATTCTCCTGAACACTAGTATTGACATCTTCCAACATCCTGCTCCTTACTAATAGCAATAGAAGAAGTCATGTTTATTTGTATAAGAGAAAGTAAGATAAGGAAGTTTTATAGATGAGATTACAGTTAACCTGAGTCTTGAAGGATGTGTAGAATTTCTACAGAAATTTAGAGAAAGAACATTCCAGAAAGAAGCAACAGCAGGAGCAAATGCATGAAAAGTGTAGGACAATGGTCTCAAACTTCATTGTGCATCAAAATTGCTTGCATAACTTTTAGAACATGCAAATAAAGATTCCATCTAGGTTGGAATGAGGTCCAAGAATTTACTTCTTTCATAGATTCACACAATGATTCTGAAGCAGGTAATGTATGGACCACACTGGGTGGAACACAAGTTGAAATGGAAAAGAAAAAAAAAACAACTATCCTATATGGAATAGTTAGAAAAGATTGTAAATACTTAGCTTATTTTCTCATTGTTACATAAATTACAAGGATATTACATACTGTAAAAATAAAAATTATTTGTAGGAAGGAAGTCATTTATGACATTTGAGAGAATAACTTAAGTAGAAAGGTAAGAAAACTTTTATTTTAAGGAAACTCAGTGCTTTTGCCCACAGATCTCAGGAGCTTTCCTCTACTCTCTTTTTGAAAAAGTATCTGTGGACTAAGGTGTTGTGATTCATTTTACTCTTGAATCTTCTATCTGATCTGCTGTCTGACTGTGCCTCCCATCTCATGTTATTTTTGTTTTATTCTTCCAAAAATGTAAATCATATCATGTCGCACTTTTGCTTAAAACCCTCCAAACTCTTTCCATTACAATTAAGTCCAAATTCCCTTTTCTTTGTCTACAGCTCTATCATATTATCTGGCCCTTGGCTCTTCTATAATCTTATCTGCTACCACTCTGCTCCATGTTCTCTATACATCGGTAACACTGATTTTCTTACAGATCCCCTAAAATTTCAAATTAGTTCCCCTCACATGGTCTTTGAAGTTGCTATTTTCTTTGTCTGGATTTTTTTTAACCATGATTCTGATCTCTGCCTGGAAGTTGCCTTCTCACTATTCATATCTCAGATCAATGTCATCCCTTATCACTGTATGTATTTTCAAACCCTTCACCCCTGTTACCCTTTATTTTATCACTTTGCTAAATATGCTTCCTTCATATTGCTTACATAATCTAAAATTATATATTTCATGGTAATTTTCTTCGCTCTTTGAACATCAACTCCATAAATTCAGGGACCTTATCTTTTTTTTTTAATTGTTGAAGTTCTTGTTCCCAGGAAAGTATTAACATACAGTATCAATTTATGTCTTCTGAAATCATGAATGAGTTCAATAGATATTGCTGAAAGTCTCCTCTAGTCTAATCTCTTAACATATCTCCATCTGTCAAAACACTCCTGATTCTTTTTGTCTCAGAGAGACATTTTCCTAGGCTAAAGCTTCTAGAGGCTTTTAAAATGAAATATATTCCTGGGGTGCCTGAGTGGTTCAGTCAGTTGGGTGTCTGACTCTTGATTTCAGCTTGGGTCATGATCTCTTTCCCTCTCTCTTTCTCTCAAAAAATGAAATATACCCCCAAGGAGAGTAATGCCTTAATATTTGATCAGCCTTGTATATCCTAAGTGAGATACTGAAGGAATTTGAGTGGAAACAAGTTACGAGGGATCTGAGAGGGATCATTCTAGAGAAAGGTCCCATCTAGGGAAGACAAACTTAACCAGGGTAGTTCAGTAGTGAGTGCAGATACTGGGTGCACTGAAAGAATAGAAGGAAGTTTATAAATATAAATTATGTGGCCTTCAAACTTGGCCAAGTGCCAAATATGGAATGAAGGAACCCTTTCTCTACCTTTCAATTTGTAAGTAGTTTTCATTTTACACCCAGCCCTAGCACCCACCCTCCCTTAAAAAAAAAAAAAAACTATGTTTTTAAATTCTTGTTAGTTATTTGCCATGTTCTTACATGCTGCAAGCAGTTGTATCTGGTGTTGCATTGTTCTGTTGACATAACATAATCTACTGTGACAGATGCAACTATGGTATCTTAGTGACATGTAAATGGAAGATGACAGAGGGTTGGGTTCTGGAGAAGTGTGATGCCACATGCCTTTGCTGACAGAATCTTAATGACCAGATGTGGTTCCAAATTTTTATCTATGGTTTGAAGATTTAGTGGGTAGATTTCCATTTTTAGTGGAGACAATAGGTTTAGCAACATAGTCTGAGAACTTGCTGTGAGTGAAGGCAGCATTGGGACTTGTGAGCCAAACCCTGAGGATGTTTACTGGAATACTACTAATAATAACCTGTATTTAGATGGTGCTCTGTGCAAGGCACCATTTCTAAGTGTTCCACATATGCTATCTTATTTAATATTCAAGACCTTGTGAGGAAGACAGGGCTATTATCACAGAGGCATGGGAGAAACTAAGGTACCGAGTAGATAAGTGAACTGCTGACAGGTGCGTAGCTATGGGGTGTTGTGGAACATGTACTGAAACTCAAGTCTATCTGCCAAACCTGAGCTTTTAATAATGACTACCCTATACTTTATTGGTAACCCTGGAGAGAACTGTGTTACAGTAATGGTGGATAATAACAATTATAACTACCATTAATTTGTGCTTTGACCTGTGTTAAGTACTTTACCTACACTATCTCATTTAACTCTCACACTAGTTCTGTAAAATAAGTACCATTAGAATCCTTGTGTTGTATATGTGTAACATGAGACTCAAAGAATGTACACTGTCTTGCCCTTGTACCAAGGAACTGGTTACCAACTACAGCTAGTAGTTGACTCTTCCAAACCTGGTTTCTCAAAAAATCAATTCCTCTCACCACAGAGCCATACTTCAGTTAGCTTACAGGTCAACATGTAAAAGTTTCCTTTGTCTTAAAATGAGGCTCTTTGACAAACTGGGAGAAATCAGTGACTCATTCTCCATCTGCTGTGTTGTAGAGGTTGAGTTTCAGAGTACATTTATTGATATTGCACTTCACATATCTAGCCAATTACTTAGAAGTATCAGTTTTCCTAATCCCGGGACTTGTAGGAGAAATTTCTGTCAGAATATTTTTAAGACAAGCCTTCTTTCTCCTTTATGTAACTCAGTTTTCTCTTTGCTGTTCTTCCTTTGCAAAGGTAATACACCCTAGCTACTGTCCCTAAATGCTACTTTGAATTGATTCTCTTGCATTAGGGGTAGAACAAACTGATGCTTCCTATTTTGCCTCGTTTCTGTTGTGATTTTTAAAACAGCTGGTCAAGATTAGGGGCTCTGGCTATGGTTAGAATTTAGGGTCTCAATATCATCCAAGGTTAAAGTCTGAGGCAGTGATGAGAATAAGAGAAAACTCTTTGTCTGATAGGGGGATTATACATATACCTGATAGTACTGCCCTTTAACTAACCAGTTCCCAGCAAGGCAGTAGGGACTTCAATTTTCTGGTCTTAGTGCCATTTGCAATGCATTTCAAATTGTTCAATACAGTTTTCCTGCTGCCACATATTTGAGTTTCCAGCTACTTCTACCCCTCTGTGAAGTGTGCAGCAAAATGAACCTGTTTTATTTCCCTCACACACAGCAGTCAGCAACTCCCTGTTAGTGTAGTGAGATAAGGCAAGTGTAGGGCTTCCTAATTACCTGATTATTGGGATATGGCTTTTATAAATCCTTTTTATCTCCAGCACCACCCCAGGTCATCACTTAGGTGTTCTTCAAAGTGTTTATCAATGTTAGAGATCAACTCCCTTCTCCATCCCAACACAGAAATATTGCCCCATCTATCAGGAAGGGAGCTTAGCTGAGCTCACTTGGAAGCCACATTTCGCATGCCCCCTGCTTCTGTTTCTAGTGAATTTCTTTTGGCATTAGCTGCACTTCACTGCCAGTAGACCCTTGAGCCCACTGAGGATGGACTTAAATGGGCATGCTGCCTTGGTTTTATGAAGTAGCAGCAGTGTCCTCTTGCAGTTACAGCAATATGAAGGTCAGCGCACCCACAGGGAAAACACATTTAAGCCTTAAAAAAGGTCATCAAATCTCCTTGTATAGCTTCTGCCACAGCTGTACATAAGACTCCAGACCTGGACTACTGATGGCAGAAGGAAAAGCATTGTGAAAAAAGCTATCTCAGGTAAATGGGTGGGAGAGATGACATATCTGCCCTTTATGGGAATTGAAGCATTGTCAGTTTTGAGTATTTGCAAAGAAACAGCATTCTCCTTACTTGGAGTTTTTGTCCTACTCTATAGTCTGCCCTCTCCCCAACTTGTGGAGTTTTGTGTCTAGGCCAGTGAGTTTCAAGGGATGGATAAGTTTGTCACTCTTATGTCTGTTTGGAGGATGGGAGACAATAGGAGCAATGTGAAGATGATAGTTTAACAAAATAGGGTAGAGCATATATGTGGCCTAGAAAAAAAATGTGATATTACCACAATTTTATTTTCTTATATTATGTTAGTCACCATAGAGTAGATCATTAGTTTTTGATGTAGTGTTCCATGATTCATTGTTTATGTATAATATCCAATGCTCCATGCAATACCTACCCTCCTTAATACCCATCCCTGGGGTCACCCATCCCTCCTGCCCCTTCCCCTTTAAAACCCTCACTTTGGGGCGCCTGGGTGGCTCAGTTGGTTAAGCGACTGCCTTCAGCTCAGGTCATGATCCTGGAGACCCAGGATCGAGTCCCGCATCGGGCTCCCTGCTCGGCGGGAAGCCTGCTTCTCCCTCTCTCACTCCCCCCTGCTTGTGTTCCCTCTTTCGCTGTGTTTCTCACTGTCAAATAAATAAAATCTTAAGAAAAAAAATAAAAAAAAATAAAAAAAACCCTCACTTTAATTCCCAGTATCTATATCTCTCATGGTTCTTCTCCCTCTCTGATTTCCTCCCCTGCATTTTCTCCTTCCTTCTTCTAATGTCCTCCATGCTATTCCTTATGTCCCACAAAGAAGTGAAACCATATGACAGTTGTTTTTCTCTGTTTGACTTATTTCACTTAGTATACTCTCCTCCAGTTGCATCCATGTTGATGTAAATGGTGGTATTCATCCTTTCTGATGGGTGAGTAATATTCCTTATATATATGAACCACATTTTCTTTATGCATTCATCTTTTGAATGGTATTTGCACTCCTTCAATAGTTTGGCTATTGTGGTCATTGTCACTATGAACATTGGGGTGCATGTACCACTTCTTTTCACTACATCTGTATCTTTGGGGGTAATTGCCCAGTAGTGCAATTGCTAGGTCATAAGATAGTTCTATTTTTAACTTTTTGAGGAACCTCCCCACTGTTTTCCAAAGTGGCTCTGCCAAATTTCATTCCTGCCAACAGTGTAAGAGGGTCCCCTTTTCCCACAACCTCTCCAGTATTTGTTGCTTCTTGTCAATTTTTGCCATTCTAACTGGTGTAAGGTGGTATCTCAATGTGGTTTTGATTTAAATTTCTCTGATGGCTAGTGATGTTGAATATTTTTTCATGTGTTATACATTTGTATGTCTTCCTTGGGGAAGTATCTGTTCATGTCTTCTGCCCATTTTATGACTTGATTGTCTTTGGGGGGTTGAGTTTGAGAAGTTCTTTATAGATCTTGAATACCAGCCCTTTATCTGTAGTGTCATTTGCAAATATCTTCTTGCATACTTGGGTTGCCTTTTTATTATGTTGACTGTCTCCTTTGCTGTGCAGAAGCGTTTTATCTTGATGAAGTCCCAAAAGTTAATTCTTGCTTTTGTTTCCCTTTCCTTTGGAGGCCTGTCTTGAAAGAAATTTCTGCGGCTGATGTTGAAGATATTACCCTCAACAATTTTAATGGTAAAAAGTACATTTTGGGGGCACCTGTGTAGCTCAGTTGGTTGAGTGACTGCCTTTGGCTCAGGTCATGATCCCAGAGACCCAGGATCGAGTCCCACATCAGGCTCCCTGCTCGGCGGGAAGCCTGCTTCTCCCTCTCTCACTCCCCCTGCTTGTGTTCCCTCTCTGGCTGTGTTTCTCGCTGTCAAATAAATTTTGATAAATTTCTCTTGCCTGATGGAAATCAGTAGCACACATATCAGCTTCTTTCTACCAGTGATTCTCAAATGGTCAGGTAGCAAGACCTTCTAAGAGGACTTATCAAAGTGAAGGGAAGAGTTATATTCTATGTTTATAAAAGGAGTTAAGAGTTAAAAACAAATTGAGAAAATCAGCTTTATCTTTCAGGCCTTCCTTGATCATGTGCTTCCTCTGACTGGTGTCCTCCATAGAAGAAAAAGGAAAAGTGCTTTGACTGAGGGCACCTTGTCCTCTTTATAGTGAAAAGAAGGGAAACGCACTTCAGTGTTTATAGCAGCAATGTCCACAATAGCCAAACTGCTGAAGGAGCTCAGATGCCCTTCAACAGATGAATGGATAAAGAATATGTGGTCCATATATTCAATGGAATATTACTCTGCCATTAGAAAGGATGAATACCCACCCTTTGCATCGACATGGATGGAACTGGAGGAGATTATGTTAAGTGAAATACACCAAGCAGAGAAAGACAATTATCATATGGTTTTACCTATTTGTGGAACATAAGGAATAGCATGGAGGACATTAAGAGAAGGAAGGGAAAAAATGAAGGGAAAGATCAGAGGGGGAGATTAATTGTGAGAGACTACACATCCTGGGAAACACGCTGAGGGTTTTAGAAGGAAGGAGGGTTGAGGGGAGGGGTGAGCCAGGTGATGGGTACTAAGGAGGGCACGTATGGCATGGAGCCCTGGGTGTTATGCACAAGTAATGAATCATGGAACACTACATCAAAAACTAATGATGTATTATATGTTGACTATGACTGCTCCAGCTTTGTTTTGTTCTCTGTTTTTGTTCTCTGTTTCTGCCTGCTTGTCTCTGCTTTTCTCTTTATTGTGGTCTCTCTCTTTGTGTCAGTCCCTGAATCTTTATCTTTTATTTACACCTCCTACCTTCTTTGGATCTTTTCTCTGCAACATCTCTACCAGAGTTATCATGAGGACTGTCTATATGAAAATATTTTGAAGAACGAAATTATTACATAAATGTAAGTTGGTAGCATTACTAGGGGTTAGGAAAGTGTGTGAAACACCTATCAGATATTTTTGAAAATAAGAAAATACTAATGTTATTTCCACTAACAAGCTCTGCAAACCATCTTTTCATTTGATGGGATTATGGAATGGAGACAACCAGTACCAATAATAGTAGTGAAACTGTTTTCAAAAGTATAAGAGAGTCAACTTTGTTATAAGCATATCAGTTGCTGGTTATTCCAGTTTCCGCCTGTTATTAGCTAGATTTTGCTTGATGTTAGCTTTTACATTTTAGCCAAAGTTGAGCTGGATTCAAGATAGAGGGAAATTGAGGTTCAATCATTCTAAGAGGCTCAGTCTTACTATGGGGGCTAGAAGATTGAAGAGGCAGCACATGGAGACAAGGGAAGGAAATAACAATCAGAGCCTTTAGCAGATGGAAATAATAGTAAAAATAGCTACCTGAGATATTTATATATAATTAGCATCAGTACACAAATCCTTAGCCACTCTTTTTTCTGTCACCAAGGCAACATGGACGGGACAGATAAAGCTGCTTCTCTATGTCTCTATAAACATGATCTCCTCACATTGCTCTGGCTTGTGGCATGTCAATATAGAGGTGATTTCTTATGTTGAGCACTTACATGTCAGGCATTATTTTAAATTCATTACTTTAATTTCATTTAATCAATCCTCAGAATAATCTCATGAAAGAGAGATGTATTATTATTGTCACTTGCATTTTACAGATCCAAAAAAAGACTCAGAAGAGTTGAATTCACTTCCCAAGAGCTAACAGTTTCCACACAGTAATGCTTGGGTTCAAATCCAGGTGTTTTTAACTCATCTATTTTGCTTCACTGACCCCAACTTTCGAAAATTTACTGCCTCTACTTCATGAAGTTTCAAGGTAATGTGGGGAGATAATTGTTGCTTCCCCACTGTATAACACAAAACAAATCATCCCAGAAGCCTGTGGAAGAGAGTTATCTTTCCATGACTGATGCTTAGTCAGGGCATTTTTCTTGCCTATGGAATGTCCTGCAACTTATTTCCTTTCCAAGTAACTGGTGTACCAATGTAGCCTCATATGCAAAGACTGGAGTTTGATGTATTTTGTCTTGCCCACACACACTACATGCACAATAAATAGGTTGGGGACAGAAAGTCAAGTATTTGAAGAAAGGGTCATAAAATGTGAATAAATTGGTGTAATTTCCCAAAATAACACACTTTGTGAGTGGGCAACCTGAGGACATGTGCCAGCAGTGCCATTATTTTTTGCCCTTTGACTATGGTTTTACCATCCCAAGGTGGTAGATCTTTGTGGCTACAGCATATTAATCACAACCTTTCCCTGTCCCAAATGTCTCTTGAGGTTCTAACATGGAAAAATTCCATTTTGCTATCTATATATCCATTATTTTGTCCATTGATTAATGTCCGAGCTATGTGCTGAGCACTGCGCATTGAACTTTGTATTTGTAATTGCCACATTTGCTACTGCATTGCAGGTGGTGAGGTTAGAACAGGACATTAATCTCTACATCAATGGCCTTTATGGATATTTAAGGTAATGTATGCAGCTTTTGCCAACTTCCTTTGGTTAGTTCATTTGCTATGTTTGAACTACAATTACCTAGGCTACTTTTTCTCCAGCAGAGTCAATGATGTCTGCTTTTTCTGATAACTTAGTTTCTCTTGGTCTGATATCATCTTTTCCTTTTTATAAACTTTCTGAATTAAAACTTTCACTAATTTAGTTTTTCTGAAAAAGTGGTCATGAGACCACTGCTTCAGAATTGCTCACAATAATTCCTGTATTGATTCCTACATCCTATCTCAAATTTAAAGGATCAAAAACTCCAATAAATTCGACCTTGGAATCTGCTTTCTAGTCAAACTGGTGTTAAAGAACCCTTGCTCTAATTGTTTTTCTTCATTCCAAACAGACACCTGAGTCCTCTTTGATCTTATTGCTTCATACTTCTAGAGCACTTTAGAGTCTCCAGGAGATGCTTGAGAGACTCTTTTATGTACTCAGGAATTAACTGCTAGTCATTTAAGAGAAATACTCTGAACCATCAAGGTAATGAAAGCAAATGTATATCACCCATGCTCTGAGGAGTACAAGGGAAGTTTAAAAGAAAACGTGTGGATGGTGCCTCCCACAAGCACAGTTCCACTCTATAACTAGATCTGAATGCCAGTCTATAACCCATTCACTAATGGCACACCTCCCATTTCAACCTCAAGTGCATGGGCTTGTCAGTGGGGTGGCTTCCCATATCCTAGTTCATCAGTTCCATTGAACTGGGGAGAGACTTAAACCTACAAAATAACCTTACAAACACCTGGCCCTGGCCCTAAAGGCAGAGTTGGGAAAGGGGAATTGATTTCAATTTCCAAGTGTAATGATTAAAGGTTGCCAGTGTATTCTTAGGGTGTACAATAATGTTACCTTGGAGCATATCCTGGCTCCCAAGGTCATGTAAAAAGCATGCCTAATAAGATGCTGAAAAATAATAATCTCATAAGGGAGTGGTTCTAAGCTGTGGAGGTGCCCTTCAGATGTCTAATCTTTATATACTTTAAAAAGCATCATTCAGGGCACCTGGGTGGCTCAGTGGGTTAAAGCCTCTGCCTTCAGCTCAGGTCATGATCTCAGGGTCCTGGGATCGAGGCCCACATTGGGCTCTGCTCAGTCGGGGGCCTGCTTCCTCCCCTCTCTCTGTCTGCCTCTCTGCCTACTTGTGATCTCTCTGTAAAATAAATAAATAAAATCTTTAGAAAGAAAAAAAGCATATTCACTTTCCCCTGAAGTTACTAGCCTTGTAAATATCTAGTGGTGAATGCACAGACAGAAATTCAAATATTAGTTAAATTAGAAAAAAGTCACAAATAACTCAATGAATCATTGTGTTAATCTCAGGTAACCATATTATTCATAGTTAAGGCTGGGAAAATTTTGACAATGGAAAGGGTGTTATTAATTAAGCCAAGACAATAAGTATAAACTGGTATATAAGGAAACCTTCCTTACATATCATTTAGCCTTATTAGCAGGTCATCTCTGACATATAGTCTCCTTTCTTATTACAGGGAGCTATGCCAGTCAGTATTCTGGAATGTAGAAACACAAATAGATTTGAGGAGAAGGTAAATAGAAAACCAGCATATTTTTTCCCTTTGTTCTGAATGAGAAGATAGCTGCTTTTTTATTAGTCAAATGTGAACACTGGGAATATGATGACAGGTGACTGGATGACCCATCCACAATGGCAACAGTCAGTGCTTTCCAGCTGGTAACAGCCAAGTGAAGGGTTATGTACATTACTCTATTTGAGACTATCTGCTAAGCAGTTCCATTACAAAAAAAAATAAGCTTAGGATGCATATGGGCCTTTTAAACTCAAGTTTGACTTCAGGATTTGGGGTATTTGAAACCCAGGTAATCTCAGGAAGACACTTTACCCTTCAATTCTTTGCCTATATTATTTCAGGAACATAATAAAACACTGCACATTTTCTTAAAAGCACAAGCACTCACACACACATGCATGTACATGCACACACACGTACACTATTGTAACACCTACTGACTAAACTCAGCCTGATGAAGATACGAGGATCTAGTGATAAGAGAGTATGTCCTAATGTCTGATCTCCAGGATGGAGGGTATCATTTTGTTCCCTGTATCCTGCAGTATACCAGCTTGTTTAGCAGAAGAATTTGTATCTTTAGGGGGAGTTGACCTGATATGAACCATCTTCTTGATTCAGACCCTTTCTTATTTTCCATTGTCTTTCCCACTGTCTTCCTTGTAGACTAGATCTTCAACATTCAGTAAGCTGATTCACAAATTTCCGGTGAATGAGTACCTTTCCATCCTCTCATAGAGGACATAGTTGAAGTGGTTATTGTATGCAAATATATAGGTTAAGGACCCCTTATAGAACCCCAAAGCTACATTGTAAAAATTGCCTATAGCTTCTGTTCTTTGACTTTCATGGGTCCCTCCAGGACTCTTCAGTCTCTGTATCACCAGACCATCTGAAGATTGTCCATTTAGCTGTCTTCTGTAGAAGATCATTTTCAGAAGTTGATAGTGAACTTTCGGGAGCTAATGTGCAAAGAGTATTTAATATTGATTTTATGTCTGTGCTATTAGTCCCCAGGGCTTAGACTTCTCCAAGGATATGAACTAAGATTTTGCATATCTTTTGTAACTCCTAATTGCCCTTTTCTTTCCTATGACTCTCTCTGGGAAGTAGCATAAAGTTGCTAGGTGATTGAGATACTGTTTTCTTTCTTCTTTACAATCCCAGAGCCAGTATTCATTGTCCCTTACCCTCCTGGTAGAGCATGCAAAATACAAAAGTTGTATTATAGGACCAAAATATATTGGAGTTTGAATACACTAAATAAATCTTCAGTTGGCACTCCCTGCTTAGGCTGAAATTTGGCTTTGGATTTAGAAGTAGAGGAGTTCAAATTAACTTAATCTTAGGAATACCTTATCCTCTTTAACTGTTTGCTTGTTTTTAACCACTATAATCCTCTTTCTTTTTGCCATCTCTCCAAACATCAGCTACAGACCTCATATTCCACACATACTTTCCTTACTGTCAGGATTTGATGACTTCCTCTTACTTGCTTCTATTTTTCACAGCCACAAGTGGGAATTTCACAAGACCTTATATTTCCCCAAATTGGGTTAAACAAAAAATCATACTAGTATTTCTCTATAACCTCATTCCACTATATGGGGAAATGGAAAGCAATGACTCTTTCTGAGCCACAAGGAGCTTAAAAGGTTAGAATCTGCCAAAGATAGATAATCACTAGTTTTTGTGCCTCTCAAATCCAAACCAACATGCAAAAACTCCTCCTCCTCCATTCTTTCTCCAAATTATAATTCACTGTTTTTAATTCTAGTTAACAGAAATCTTATTATGCCTGGTATTATAGTACCTGTCTGTCTCTTCCACTGAATTGTTAGTTCCATAAAGGGGGATGGCACAATGAGTTGGTCCTCTCTGTCTCTCTAACTGGTAGTGTCCCTATGTCCACCACTAGTGTCTGATACAGAATGATCCAGAAACGTTTGTGGAATTGAGATTTAAGACTTTGTAAATGGTCTCTCTGTTGCACACCAGCATAGTGCTGGATACCACACTTATTTCATAAATAACATATATAGGTTCCTAATTATAAATTAATTCTTTAATTAAAAAATCAAATAAAAAACTAGTGATGTACTATATGTTGACTAATTGAACATAATAAAAAATTCATATACAAAAAATGTCAAATGCATACTATGTTTTAAATATGAAATAAATAGCATGGATTTTTAGTAATTTTAGTTTAGAG
This sequence comes from Spilogale gracilis, assembly GCA_004023965.1. NCBI lineage: Eukaryota > Metazoa > Chordata > Mammalia > Carnivora > Mephitidae > Spilogale > Spilogale gracilis. Next base: position 28,237 of record PITA01003366.1, read on the forward strand.
AGATATGATACATGTAATAGAAATGTTACATTATATTCTAGGCCTATACTTCACTTTGTTGTTGATTAAGCCTCTACAAACACATGGCAACCTCAATTCAGATGAATGAAACTTCAAGTGCAAATGATTCTTACCTCTAAATCTCTTTTTCTAGGGCCCATGATACTCCCTTCACTTTAGCTCTGATGTTTCCCCACATCTCTCACCACCTAGCAATAGGAGAGGACTTATCTGCCTATTATGGGTGGGGAACATGAAATCAAGGAAGCCTTTCTGAAGGAGGCTGCATTTCAGTTGGGACTTTATGGGTAGACAGAGATGAAGGGAAAGGATAACCAGAAAGAGACATTAGTAAGAACAAAGATATAAGTAATATAAGGAAGTGGTCACCAAATTTGTCTGAAATGGGATTAACTGGTGTGTCTAGGGTCTTTATAAAAAGGCAAAATCCTGGGGCACCTGGGTGGCTCAGTTGGTTAAGCAACTGCCTTCGGCTCAGGTCATGATCCTGGAGACCCAGGATTGAGCCCCACATTGGGCTTCCTGCTTGGCAGGAAGCCTGCTTCTCCCTCTCTCAGTCCCTCTGCTTGTGTTCCCTCTCTTGCTGTGTTTCTCTCTGTCAAATAAATGAAATCTTTAAAAAAAAAAGGCAAAATCCTGACACCCCTCTCCATTTACAGAGATTTTGATTAAGGAGAGGGTGTTTCTTTTCTTTTCTTTTCTTTTTCTTTCCTTCTTTCTTCCTAAGATGATCATTCTCTTTTAAGTATTACCTATCTTGGAAAACTTTTAGCTTTCCACTTCTGTGAATTTCTCCATACTCTTTCCTGACACTAGGCTGTCCATATTTTTCTTTATTCCATACCAAACTAGAACTATTGTGGAGACACAGTGCAGTTCTTCTCTCTCCAAAAGCCTTTCTTTACCTAACCTGCTAGATGCATGTCCTCCCTTGTTCTAAACTCTGATTTATTTATTTTTTTAAAGATTTTATTTATTTATTTGACAGAGAGAAACACAGCTAGAGAAAGAACACAAGCAGGGGGAGTGAGAGAGGGAGAAGCAGGCTTCCTGCTGAGCGGGGAGCCCAATGTGGGACTCGATCCCGGGTCTCTGGGATCATGACCTAAGATGAAGGCAGTTGCTTAACCAACTGAGCCACCCAGGTGCCCCTAAACTCTGATTTAAAGCATTGATTTGCCTTACAAAGAATTTGGAAGCTAGTCTTTTATTTTTTTAATAATTTCTTTTATTTTACTTTTTCAGTGTTCCAAGATTCAGTATTCCATTGCTTATACATCAAATGCAGTGTTCCATGCAATATGTGACTTCCTTAACACCCAACACCAGGCTTATCCATCCCCTTATCCCCCTCCTTTCCAAAACCCTCAGTTACTTTTTCAGAGCCAAAGTCTCTCTTGCTTCGTCTCCCTCTCTGATTCACCCTAGTTCACATTTCCTTTCCTTCTCTTAATTGTTAAGGTCCATGGTCAAAGAAACAAGGCTGATACAAAAGCAAAAGTCAAGCAACGCTTTATTTTGCACCAAGCATCGAGAATTATACTGACCGGGTCAGGGTCGTCTCTGTGGAGAGAACGACTCTGTCTAATTTATCAGGCTAGCTTTTATAGGGCAAATCTGCAAGCCACAAGCTGACCAGAGTCAAGTAGCTGCCTAGAGTTACTTTGCATCTCCATTGTTCAGGATCCCAGAGGTTAAGGGCATTTGGGCATTCCCACCTAGTCCTAAGTGTTGATAATTTATATCCCCATTGTTCTCTACCATGTTATTCCTTATGCTCCACAAGAAGTGAAACCGTATGAGAATTGACTTTCTCTGCTTGGCTTATTTCACTCAGCATAATCTTCTCCAGTCCTGTCCATGTTGCTACAAAAGTTGGGAATTAATTCTTTCTGATGGAGGCATAATATACCATTGTATATATGAACCATATCTTCTTTATCCATTTGGCTGTTGAAAGGCATCTTGGCTCTTTCCACATTTTGGTGATTGTGCCCATTGCTGCTATGAATATTGAGGTGCATATCACCCTTATTTTGACTACATCTATATCTTTGGGAGTAAATACCTAGTACTGCATTTGCAGGGTCATAGAGTAGCTCTGTTTTTATTTTTTAAGGAATCTCCACACTGTTTTCCAAAGTGGCTCCACCAACTTGCCTTTCCACCACCAGGGTAAGAGGGTTCCCCTTTCTCCACAGCATCTCCAATACTTGTTGTTTCCTGCTATATTAATTCTGACCATTCTGACTGGTATAAGGTGGTATCTCAGTGTGGTTCTGATTTGAAATTCCTTGATGGCTAATGGTGATGAACATTTTTTCATGTGTCTGTTAGACATTTGTATGTCTTCTATGGAGAAGTGTCTGTTCATGTCTCCTGCCCATTTCTTGATGTGATCATATTCTTTTTGGATGTTGAGTTTGAGTAGTTCTTCATAGATCTTGGATATCAACCCTTTGTAATGTCATTTGCAATTATCCTCTCCCATATCGTGGGTTGCCTCTTCGTTTTGTTGACTGTTTCCTTTGCTGTACAGAAGCTTTTTATTTTGATGAAGTCCCAGAAGTTCATTTCCTCTTTTGTCTCCTTTGCCTTTGGAGATGTGACTTGAAAGAAGTTGCTGTGGCCGATGTCAAAGAGATTACTGCCTATCTCCTCCAGGATTTTGATAGATTCCTGCCTCAAGTTGGGCTCTTTCATTCATTTAGAGTTTATCTTTGTGTGTGGTGTAAGAGAATGGTCTAGTTTCATTCTTTTTTTTTTTGAATGGGTCTAGTTTCATTCTTTATACGTAGCTGTCCAATTTTCCCAGCACCAACCATTTATTGAAGAGACTGTCTTTTTCCACTGGATGTTTTTTCCTGCTTTGTTGAAGATGATTTGACCATAGATTTGTGAGTCCATAACTGGACTCTCTACTCTGTTCCATTGGTCTATTTTTCTGTTTCTGTGCCAGTACCATGCTGTCTTGGTGATCACAGCTTTGTAATAAAGCCTGAAATCAGGTAACGTGATGCCCCCATTTTTGTTTTTCTTCTTCAACAATTTCTTAGCAATTCGGGGTCTTTTTTGGGTCCATATAAATTTTAGGATTGTTTGTTCCAACGCTGTGAAAAATGTTGGTGGAATTTTGATTAGGATGGCATTGAAAGTATTAATTGCTCTGGGCAATATAGACATTTTAACAATGTTTATTCTTCCGCCATGAGCATGGAATGGTCTTCCATCTTTTTGTGTCTTCTTCAATTTCTTTCATGAGTGTTCTTTAGTTCCCAAGTACAGATGCTTAACTTCTTTGTTTTGGTTTATTCCTAGGTATCTTATGGTTTTTGGTGCTATAGTAAATGGAATCGATTCTCTGATTTCCCTTTCTATATTTTCATTGTTAGTGTATAAGAATACAACTGATTTCTGTGCATTGATTTTGTATCCTGCCACAGTACTGAATTGTTGTATGAGTTGTAGTAGTTTGGAGTAGTCTTTTGGATTTGGAGTAGTCTTTTGGGTTTTCCACATAGAGTATCATGTCATCTGCAAAGAGTGAGAGTTTGATTTCTTCTTTGCCAATTTGAATACCTTTTATTTCTTCCTGTTGTCTAATTGCTGTTGCTACGACTTCTAATACTATGTTGAACAATAGTGGTAAGAGTGGGCATCCCTGTCTTGTTCATGATCTCAGAGGGAAGGCTGTCAGGTTTTCCTCATTGAAAGTGATATTCGCTTTGGGTTTTTTGTAGATAGATTTTATAAATTTGAGAAATGTTCCCTCCATCCCTATACTTACAAGAGTTTTAACCAGGATCTTTCCCATTTTTTGATGTGAGCATCTTTTTTTGTCCTTGAGTTTGAGTTCTTTTTTTTTTTTTAAGATTTTATTTATTTGACAGAGAGAAACACAGCCAGAGAGGGAACACAAGCAGGGGGAGTGAGAGAGGGAGAAGCAGGCTTCCTGCCGAGCAGGGAGCCCGATGTGGGACTCAATCCGGGGTCTCCGGGATCATGCCCTGAGCCGAAGGCAGTCGCTTAACCAACTGAGCCACCCAGGCGCCCCGCGTTTGAATTCTTTATAAATCTTGGATATCAGTCTTTTTTCTGTAGTGTCACTTGCAAATATCTTTGTTTTGTTGATTGTTTCCTTTCTGTGCAGAAGCTTTTATGTTGATGAAGTCCCAAAAGTTCATTTTCACTTTGTTTCCTTTGTTTTTGGGGACCTGTCTTGAAATAAGTTCCTGTGGCTGATGTCAAAGAGGTTACTGCCTATGTCCTCTTCTAGGATATTGCTGGATTCCTATCTCCCATTGAGGTCTGTCGTCCATGTTGAGTTTATCATTGTGTATGGTGTAAGAGAATGATCGAGTTTCATTCTTCTGTATGTAGTTGCCCAGCACCATTTATTGAAGAAACTATTTTTTTTTCCACTGGATATTTTTTCCTGATTTACCAAAGACCATTTTGCCAAAGAGTTGCAGGTCCATATCTGGACTCTCTATTCTGTTCCATTAATCTATGTGTCTGTTTTTGTGCCAGTATCATGCTGTCGTGGTGATCACAGTTTTGTAATAAAGCTTGAAATCAGGTAACATGATGCCCCCATCCTTGTTTTTCTTTTTCAACAATTCCTTAGCAATTTGGGGTCTTTTTCAGTTCCATACAAATTTTAAGATTATTATTGTTTATTAATTGTTAATAATTGTTTATTATTGTTTATTGTTTATTAGCAATTTGGGGTCTTTTTTGGTTCCATACAAATTTTAGGATTGTTTATTCCAGCACTTATAAAAATGTTGGTGGAATATTGATCAGGATGGCATTGAAAGTATAGATTGCTCTGGGCAGTATGGACATTTTAACAGTGTTTATTCTTCTGATTCATGAGCATGGAATGCTCTTCCATCTTTTTGTGTCTTCTTCAATTTCTTTCATAAGTGCTTTGTAGTTTTTTGAGTACAGATCCTTTACCTCTTTGGTTAAGCTTATTCCAAGTTATTTTATGGTTTTTGGTGCTATAGTAAATGACATCAATTCTTTAATTTCCCTTTCTATATTTTCATTGTTAGTGTATAAGGAAGCTACTGATTTCTGTGCGTTGATTTTTGTATCCTGCCACATTACTGAATTGCTGTATGAGTTCTAGTAGTTATGGGGATGGCATGTTTTGGGTTTTCCATATAAAATATCATGTAATCTGTGAAAAGAGAGTTTGAATTCTTCTTTGCCAATTTGAATACATTTTATTTCTTTTTGGTGTCTGATGGATGTTGCTAGGACTTCTAAGACTATGTTGAATAATAGTGATGACAGTGGGCATCCTTATCTTGTTCCTGATCTCAATGGGAAGGCAGTCAGCTTTTTCCCATTGAGAATGCTATTCACTGTGGGTTTTTCATAGATAGATTTTATGAAGTTGAGGAATGTTCCCTCTATCTATATACTTTGATGAGTTTTAATTAAAATGTTGGTGGAACATTCCAGAATGTTCCAGATAGTTCCCTCTATCTATATACTTTGATGAGTTTTAATTAAAATGTTGGTGGAACAGTCCAGAACAGCATCTGGAAACAGATGCTGTATTTTGTCAAATGTTTTTTTCTGCATCAATTGAGAGGACCATGTGGTTCTTCTCTCTTCTCTTATTGATTTGTTCTATCACATTGTTTGATTTGCAAATGTTGAACCACCCTTTCATCCCAGGGACAAATCCCACCTGGTCATGGTGGATAATCTTTCTAATGTGTGTTGGATTCTATTAGCTAGGATCTTGCTGAGAATCTTTGCATCCATATTCATCAGGGATATTGGTCTCAAAGTCTCCTTTTTGATGGGGTCATTGCCTAGTTTGGGGATCAAAAAAATTCTGGCTTTATAAAATATTTCTGGAATTTTTCCTTCTGTTTCGATTTTTTGTCATAGCTTCAAGACACTAGGTGCTATTTCTTCTTTGAATATTTGATAGAATTTCCCAGGAAATCCACCTGGTCCTGAGCTCCTCTTTTTTGGGAGGCTTTTGATCACCACTTCAATATTCTTAGTAGATATTGTTCTATTCAGTTTCTCAATTTCTTCCTGATTCAATCTTGTAAGCTTAGAAGTTTCTAGGAATGCATCCATTTTTTTCTAGGTTGTTTAACTTATTGGCATATAACTGTTGATAATAATTTCTGATGATTGTTTCTATTTCCTTGGTTTTAGCATGATCTTTCCCCTTTCATTCATAATTTTATTACTTTGGGTCCTCTGTCTTCTTTTGGATTAGTTTTGCCAATGGTTTATCAATCTTATTAATTCTTTCAAGGAACCAGCTTCTTGTTGTGCCCATGTGTTTTCCTGTATCTCTAGTTTCTAATTCATTGGTCTCTGCTCTCATCTTAGTTATTTCCCTGTGTGTGTGTGTGTGTGTATGTGTGTGTGTGTGTGTGTGCACGATTGGCTTAATTTGTTGTTGATTTTCCAGTTCTTCAAGGTGTAAAGAGAGTTAATATATTCAGGACTTTTGCATTTTTTTTAGTGAGGCTTGGATGGGCATGTATTTCCCTCCTTGGACCACCTTTGCCGTATCCCATAGGTTTTGGATCAATGTGTCTTCATTCTCATTGGTTTCCATGAAATTTTTAAGTTCTTCTTTGATGTCCTGGTTGATCCAAACATTATTGAGCAGGATATTCTTTAGCTTCCAAGTGTTTTAATTCCTTCCAAACTTTTTCTTGTGGTTGAGTTTTAGTTTCAAGGCATTGTGGTCACAGAATATGCAGGAAATAATCTCAGTCTTTTGGTATTGGTTGAGCCCTGATTTGTGACCTAGTATGTGGTCTATTCCAGAGAAAGTTCCATGTGCATTTGAGAAGAATGAGTATTCTGCTGCTTGAGATTCAAATGTTCTGAATATATCTATGAGGTTCAATGTGTCATTCAAAGCTATTGTTTCTTTGGTGATTCTCTGTTTAGGTGATCTCTCTATTGCTGAGAGTGGTGTGTTAAGATCTCCTACAATGAATGTATTTGTTTCAATATGACTCTTTATTTTGTTTAATGGCATATGTAGTTGGCTGATCTCATGTTGGGGGCATAGACATTTATAATTGTAAGGTCTTTTGGGTGGATAGACCTTTTAAGAATGATGTTGTGTCCTTCTGTATCTCTGACTATGGTCTTTAGCTTAACATCTAATTTGTCTAATATGAGAATCACTACCCCATCTTTGTTTTGAGGCCTTTTGGCATGAAAGATGGTTCTCTATCCCCTCACTTTCAGTCTGTATATATATATATATATATATATATATATATATATATATATATATATTTTTTTTTTTTTTTTTATTGTTACTAAAATTTTTTTCTGGTGTTCCAAGATTCATTCCCCATTCCCCACACCCAGTGCTCCACGCTTTAGGCATGTATATATCTTTAGGTTCAAAATGCATATGTTGTAGACAGCATATGGATTGGTCCTGTAGTTTCAGCCATTCTGCAACCCTGTGCCATTTTATGGGAGCATTTTGGCCATTTACGTTGAGAGTGTCATTGAAATATGTGTTTTTATTGACAATATGTTGTCTGTGAAGTTCTTGTTTCTATAGATTGCCTCTGTAAATTTCTGCTATGTCACTCTTGGGTTCTTCCCTCTTTTATAGAACCCCCCTTAATATTTCCTGTAGTACTGGCTTGGAGGTCACAAAATCTTTTAAACCTTGCAGGTCCTGGAAGTTTTTATCTTTCCATCCATTTTGAAATTGAGTCTTGCTGTATAAGGTATTCTTGGCTGCATATTATTCTCATTTAGTGCCCTGAGTATGTCTTGCCAGTCCTTTCTGGCTCACCAGGATTTTGTGGACAAGTCTGATGCCATTCTGATTGTCCTCCCTCTGTGTGTAAGGGATCTATTCCCCCTAGCTGGCTTTAAAACATAGTCTTTGAATTTATGTTTGGTGAATTTCACAATTATATGTCTGGAGGTTTTTCTAGCGTGATTGATCTTGGAGGGTGTCCTCTCTATCTCTACTTATGAACACTTGTTTCATTTCCCAGATTATGGAAATTTTTATCCAGGATTTTTCAACTATATCTTCTAATCTCTCTCTGTACTCCCTCAGGGATCCCATTGTTTCTGATATCGGAACAATTACATTTTGTCATTTATTTCCCTAATTCTGTTTTCATGGCTTTTAAGCTGTTTGTTCCAAGTCTTCTCCTACTCCTCCTTCTCAATCAATCTGTCTTCTAGATAATTAATATAATCTTGTGCTTCACTTACCCTAACTGTTAGAATATTTAAATTATATTGGATCTCATTTAAAGCATTTTTAACCTCTTCCAGGTAAGCTCTCACTTCCACCCCTAGAGATTCTGTGTTGCTACTAATGATCTTTTCCATTTTAGCCATTATTTGGATAATTGCTACCCTGAATTTAATTTTTGTCATATTGTTTATGTCCATGTCCAGTAGTTTTGTGACATAGGTTGCAGCTTCTGAGTTTTTCTTCTGTTGGGTGTTCCTCTTCTGAGTCATTTTGTTAAGTGGTGGTTGAGGGGATGTATAGCTGAATATATCAACCACAATCCAGGCATGTTGCCCATTGGAAGGTTTCAGAGCAATCAGAAGTCACCACCAAAAATACAGAAAAAAGAAAAAAGAGAGAGAAAAATAGAAGAAAAGAAAAATGCAGCCAAAATGGGCCCAAAGGTAGGATTTATATGGCACAAAAACAAGGACAAATAAACAAAAAAGACTAAAAAAAGTAAAAGTAAGGGGGAAAGAAAACACAGCCCAAATGACCCCCAAGACAAAGATTTATGTAGTATAAAGGCAAAAAGAAATATACAGAAACACTGACAGAAGAATAAGATGGGAAGTTGGTTAGAAACCCTTGATGTGGATTAGGAAATTATTTCAGTTCTTCCTGGGTGTATCTTGTTATCTTTGTTAAAGGACTCAACTTTCCAGAGATCTAGGGAAATTGAAACTGGTTTATATATAGGAAATGTATTGAATAGGAAAAAAAGGATTTCTTGAAACTTATATCTATATGTATATTTAAAGAAAAAGAAAGAAAAAGGTATACGTATGGAAAAAAGTTCAAGTTAAAAAGTTATTATGGAATGTTGTACTACACATAAAGATGTAATAATAAGTAGGTTAAATAAAAGAACAAGAATTGTGAGAACAAATTTAAAACATCAGAAAGGATGAATACCCAACTTTTGTAGCAACATGGACAGGATTGGGGGAGATTATGCTGAGTGAAATAAGCCAAGCAGAGAAAGTCAAGTATCATATGGTTTCACTTACTTGTGAAGCACAAGGACTAAGATGGAGGACAGTGGTAGAAGGAAAGGAAATGTGAACTGGGGTGAATTAGAGAGGGAGATGAAGCATGAGACACTTTGAACTCTGAGAAAAAAGCTAATGGTTTTGGAAAGGAGGGGTGTGGAGGGATGATTGAGCCTGGTGGTGGGTATTGAGGTCACGAATTGCATGGAGCACTGGGTGTTGGGCATAAACAATGAATCTTAGAACACTGAAAAAATTATTATTTTAAAAAAATTTTTAAAAATTTAAATAAGGAAAAGAAATAAAAAAATAAAAAGCAAAGCTGTATCTCTAAAATATACAGGTTTGTAGGCAGTACTGGAAGATTAATATTTTGTTTTTCCCTAATGTTGTGATTTTTTAGTTTTTTGGAGAGCCTTTGGTGGTTGTCCTCTTGTTCTTTTGGCTTGTATTCTGGGGAAGGAGCCTGCAGTGTTGTTTTTCAGTCAGTCTTGCTTGGGCTGTGTCACCCTGTCCTCTCTCAAGGGGCAGGGCACTATAGAAACCAGTTTTTCAGGCTTTTGTTCTCTGGAGGTTTTTGTTCTTTGGTGGCTTTATGCAGCTTTTTGGAGAGTCAGCGCAAGGTAAGGTTTCAGCGCCCAGACCTCCGTCTCAGAGAGAATCCTCATTCTGCTCCCCTCTGTATGGTCTGGGACATACAAACTCTCCCTCAGAAAACTTTCCTGAACACCAAAACCTCTCACAGGTGGTGTGCACCACCAGTCACCACCATTATGGTCACCCCAAGCCCCCACTTGTCCGTATACTCCATGCCACAGAAACCACAAGGGTTATCAGGTTGGGTGAGCCTGTCATTGCCAGGACTACTTTCTGGAGCCCACACCCATGCTGGGTGCTCTCAGACCCAGTGGCCGCATACGTTGTGCAGTAGGCTGAAGGCCGAGTGGACTCCAGCAGGAACCTGCTGGGATCTCTCTCAGGCATGGGCCAGACCGTCTCCAGCCCTAGTGATGGTGTAAGCAGCAAAAAGCTACTGGGAGGTTCAGGGATCACGAACTGGAGGTCCTCTCCACCCTGGTCTCACTCAGGCTTGAGTGGGCACAGGCTGTGGCCATCCTGGGACCATGGGCTTAGATCTGTGCCCATGGCCAGCCTTTTCCGCCAGTTGCCCCTTAACTCCCCCTTCTGCTAATCCTATATCAGTCTAAATGATCCCACTCCATTTTGCCTCTCCATTGATTATCTTCTGGCCCCGTAGGGATCCAGAAATGTGTAATCTTATATCTCAGCTGATTTCATGGGTGTTCAGAGTGTTCTGGTAGATATTTATCTCACTTCAGGGGACTGGTTGCAACAGGGTCCCCTAATTCTCCTCCCTGGAAGCTAGTCTTAACAGCTTGTTGTATACAGTGAAAATTCTAGTTTGAGGAAAATCCTATCTTCTTTGAATTTTCCATACCACTTTTTATAGTGTTCTATACATAGTACACTATCAGTAAATATTTAGTAAATTGAGTTGGTGTAAGGACTAACCATAACCAATACTTTATTCTTAGTTCCAGTGGAAGGGAGGGTTGGTCTAAGTATATGTGCAATCACAAGAACTTCAATAATAGAAAAAGAGAATGAATGAAAGCAGGCTCTTACAGATTTTTTAGTTTGAATCATGGTCTGAAGAGTTTATGATGGATTCAGAACCTTCCTATGAAAGGTTTCTTGGCAAGGAGAAATCATCCATCTCTGTAGTAGTGATTTTCTAATTTTCCCTTTTAGAGTTGTTAAAGCTAGAAAGCTATAAATATATGCGGATGTGTGAGTGAGTGTGTGTGTGTGTGTGTGTGTATGCACATACTTGTATTTGCATATTAAAAACATACTTTAGAAAGTGCATAATTTGGTATCTCACACCAAATTTTTTTGCATCTTTAATAAAATTCACACCCAGGATCTCCTGCCTTACGTTTTACTGTTTTGTTTGATATCACCTTTGAGGATGAGAGAAGTTCCTTTGTCCATTTTGAGATTTTATATTTATCCTTTATTTTTGTAGGCAAAGTATATGTTTATTAATAGAAAATAAAACATTCTGGATCAGAGTTTCCAGTCACTGGGAAATATATCATCCTTTTAATTTTTCATTTAGGGCCCAAACCTGAACACTGTTTATTTATATCATTCTGTTTCTGAATCACCACCTCTCTAGAAGTTTGGTTGTTGCTATTAAGATTAACCTCCAATGTCTACATTTCTATGCATCTTTTTTTGGTAAAAGGAAGTCTCTAAGTATTTTCCCTCTCCTTTTGGACAGATAGAAAGATTGTCTAGGCAATGGTGTATGAGCACATGTGACATGTATCACTTCAGCATGGTTGCATTTAGTTTTTGTCACTCAATTCTCCAGCCTTCTTTTTTTGTGACAAGATTGTGGAGGCAGGTGTTCATATGGAGGTCTAATAATAAGCCATCAGGTAGAAAATAGCTACCCTGGAGAGTCACCTGGACTTATAGCACATTTTGTATGAATGAAATTTAAATAATCGTCTGTTGCTGAAAGCAACTGAGAGTTGAGGAGTATTTATTATTGCAGCATAGACTATACTATACTATAAGCATCAAAGAAATACTATTTTTGTCTTAATGGGTATCATGGGTATCACTTTAGGCAAAGAAACATAAAATTTATTTCTGTCTTTTGTTTGTACTAATTCACCCATTTAATCTCTAAATGGCATGGACTGTGAATGGCCAATGCAAATGTCATCTTCTTAATACATTAATTACATCCTGCAGTTAAATGAAAACTTTTCCCTCCTGAGCTGTGTTTCTGTTTCTGAAATGAAATAGAATTGATAAATTTCTTTGAATATATTCCTTCCATGTCTGGCACACAGTAGGCATCCAAGAAATATTTGCTCAACTTGATGTACTATGAGAAAATTCCATTTTAAGAAACCTGGTTATATTTGACCAGGGTGATCCTTGGCAGAATTAGACTATCCTATCCTATAAGGATATCAATTAAATTTGTAACACTCTAGCCTCCCCTCTACTCTCTATTCCTTAAGCCACTCCTCTCATTTATTCATTCTCTATCAGTCATCAAATACTTGTGTGCTGCATTAAACTCATCTGGTCAGAAAAGTCAGTTCATAAATTCAATAACAATAAGGGAGAAATGAAAGCATGTGTTACATTTTCTAGAGAGTTGGATTCTGTTGAGGTTGAGTAGTTCTCAAAGTGTGGTGCCTGGCTTGTACATGTAACATCCTTATTATCTGAATAGTTGCAGAAAATCCAAATTTGGGGGCCCTACCACAAAGTTACTGAATCAGAAATTGTGGAAGTAGAGCCCAGCTTATTTTCTTTAAATTTTTTTATTAAACAAATCTTTATTTTAACAAGCCCCACAGGTGATACTGATATATTGAAGTTTGAGAATTTAAGGTAGAAGTTAGAACTTTTTTCTCTAGAACTTCATACAACATCATATTTGTTTTAGATAATAATTTTATATTTGAGGACTTCTTGATCTCCCTTGCAATATTATCACTGTGTAGAAGGAATTTACCTATATGACCTGCATGCTTAGTTAGATACTAAATGCAAGTCAAGGAATGGCTTTATGTACATCAAACCTTATGAACTAGTAGAATAGATTTCAGCCTAGTTGACATGATTTGAGGTCTGCTAAATAGGGCTGAAGAATTAGATTTTTTACTTGTCATATTCTCTGACACTTCACCATCAGATATTGAATTAATTGTTCCCTATAAAAGTGTTAATAGTATTTAGAGGAGTATACTTTCAACCAATATTAAAAAATATTCTGTTGAGGGGCGCCTGGGTGGCTCAGTTGGTTAAGCGACTGCCTTCGGCTCAGGTCATGATCCCGGAGACCAGGGATTGAGTCCCACATTGGGCTCCCTGCTCGGCGGGAAGCCTGCTTCTCCCTCTCTCACTCCCCCTGCTTGTGTTCCCTCTCTGGCTCTGTTTCTCTCTGTCAAATAAATAAAATCTTTTAAAAAAGTACTCTGTTGAGAATACGACCCTATAGGGCTGACCACAGTGTGACTTCCAGAAATAGGATATAGGGTCAAAGACAAATATTACTAACTGCAAAATGCTGGTCCCATTTCTTTTGTACCATACTTAATGATATTGCTGTTTGTCATTATTATCCCAAGAGCTCCAAGCAAGGTCCTGATCTGAGAAATCTTTATATACTACCCATTTGCTGGTATTTTTGAAATAAACTTTCCAGTCCCTTTGTAGTTATTTAATAGATACAAAATTATAAAGAAATGTTTATATTCTAATGATAAATCATTTTAATTCTAGAGAATAGGGAGAGAATATAGTTACAGGTTTTCTAGGAATGGACAAAAACTCATTTGAAACTGAATAACCATATCCTGTGTTGAGAAATTCCCAAGCCAAATGATTCACTCAATTCGCAGATCATCAGCACAAGATAATGTAAAGTTAAAAAGAAATTTTTTTTACTTTAAATTTATTTTATTTTTTCAGTGTTCCACGATTAATTGCCCATGCCCCACACCCAGTGCTCCGTGCAATAGGTGCCCTCAATACCCACCACCAGGCTCTCCCATCCCCTCACCCCCTCCCTCCAAGTCCCTCAGTTTGTTTCTGTGTCCAAAATCTCTCATGTTTTGTTTCTTTCCCTAAATTACTCTACTTCCCATTTCCTTCCCTTCTCCTACTGTCTTCTATATTACCACTTATGCACCACAAGTAAGTGAAACCATGTGATACTTGACTTTTTCTAAACTTTTTAAAGTTCTAAGGACGAAATGAAGCTGACATGACCCTTAGATTACAGTTAAATGTTGTCAGGGTATAAGAACTATTGTTGGACAGTATAGATGCACAGCATATAATTGGACAGAACAACACAGTGTGTATTTATCTCCTTCTCAAATGCTTCAACATATACCACTTATAATTGTATGACTTTCAATAATCTGTACATATCTAAATGTAAGTATAACATTTATTTTGGCTATTTGGGGCAGTTTAACAGATAAATGCCCCATGAAGACTGATCTGAATCATTTTTAGGGATCTGATGACAAAAAAGTCTTTGTGAATCTAAGCTTAGCACAACAGCTACATCCAAACACACAAATATGTGCATGGGGTAGCCATTCAATCACTGGTTTCTTTTTGTAACAAAATGAAAGTGTCTTTTGGGAACACACTTCCAGGAATTTTTCTTTTTAGTATAGCATGAAGGAATGCTAAAACAACCAACATTTCATGTCGGATAGCAAAACTAGTAAAGAAGCTCTTTCCCAAAACACAGACTAAATAAGAAATATCATTAACTCAAATGGTTAGCTTTTTTAAAAAAATAAACTACCTGACTCTCACTAAAAGCCTCAATGTCCTTATCCCTCTCCTTCTGGGAGGGCTTAGGTGAAATTAAGGATATAGAAAATTGGCCATTTTTCTCCTGCCCACTGGTTGGCCAAATATTGGAATGAATCAGTCTAGGAACAGCACTCCTGCTATCACAAGCCCAGTCCTAGGCATAGTTATTTGCAGAGTTCTGTCACCTCAAAGTGTGCAAAGTCCTTTTTCCTTTGATGAAGATGGGCCAGGGTAGCCATTTTAGAAAGTCTTGCTTCAAATTTTGTTTACAAGTGTTTTTGGCAGCTGACTGTGGGTGAGGGTCTAAATACCTCTAAGAGACATGAATTTTATTCTTAGCATTCAAGATCCTAATAAGTGTTGTTCTCTAACTCTGGAATCAAGCTCTAGGGTCAATAAAACTTAGATTCTGAGCTCTCAGTCACACTTACATTCCCGGCCTCGGTTGCCCTTTGATTGCAAGCAGCTTTTTCCTCACTGAATTCTATGCACTTGAAAAGTCCTCAGTGAATGAGTATGGGAAGTCACATAACAGCATCAACTAGTTCATAATGTGCTACTTTTAGTCTATATGTAAGATATCCCTTGGTCTTTGAATAAGGTACTGGACTCTCATTTTTTTATACTCAGATGACAGTGTTCTTGGAAGTCTCATGGCCTTACTGCCAAATGGGTAGGTCAACATATAAGCCACCTATGGTGGCAGCCCTATGTGCTTCTTAGGGTATAAAATTAGTTTACTCATCCACATCACATTGACACATTTAATACCTGCAAACATTATCTGATATTCATGAGGCCATCCCTGAACTTTATTATTCCTTTGGGAAGAACACCTACACATTCTCTCTGTGACTTCTCACGGTTCAACTAGGTAAGTCAAAGCTTGCAACTCAGGTCCAATAACAGTGTATACATTGAAGAAAAAATATATAACAGAAAATAACCAAATCCATAACATTCAGCATTCAGCAAAATTGTTACCAAGTTCCTGCTATGGTGAGTGTTCTTTGTCCTCAGCTTTATTTATTTTTGTCTCCAGCTTTAGCAAAAATCCATGTGTTACCTATTTGTGAAGAACCACTAGTGCTTACAATTCCACCTGAACTTTCTAAACACCTTTCCAAAAAAAAAGCCAGATTCAGTCATTGTTGAGACAGTCACATTAATGGACAAAAACAACTAGCCATTTTGCCTCTGTAGCATACCCTTTTATTTAAAAACAAAAGCAAAAACAAAAACTCTAATATTTATGATTTGAGGGAGCATTGAACATAGTGTAGATTTCTATATTTCTTAGCAAATGAGGTGAACCTGGCATAGGATGAGGGTTCATGAAGGCTGGTGGCCTCTTATTCTTATCATGCCTGCCTCAGCCACAAACTTAAAAGGAAAGCTGCTTAAGACTGGCACTAGGGACAGAACTAATTATGGTAAATACTACCCAGATCATCATTGGTACCTGCATATGCTGCCTGACAGACTTTAATTTCTGAAAAAAAAGGAGAAATTTCTTTAGTTTTTTTTAAAGAAAAAACTCGTCAGTTTCAGCTTTACCTATTTTTTTTTCCAATGCTCCATGTGTAAACAACTTTCATGATTAAAAACTAGCTGGCAAGTGAACCTATAAAAAAAGTCACAGTCACAGACATGGGCTTAAAACCAATTGGAGAGGTTAGGTACATAGGGAGGAGAGAAGTTCTCCACTCCCCAAATCTGAGAAATGCCTACAGTTCTTTTTCAACTATCCAGGGAGCTATACAAACTAATAGGCAAGTTGCCAGCTTTACACACCCACCCTTTTTTAACTGGTGGTAATATAGAGTAGTATCAACCTGTGTCACTCTGTCTGCTCTTCTAATATTTCCTACCACCCCAAGAATGAGGTGATATTTTAATACCTTTATATTCATTTCCTCCACATACCCCTTGGCTACTATGATAAACATATTTGGATAAAGGTATTAATGGCAAATAAAGACAATTCATTCCTATTCCTGGGAATTTTTCTACATTTTTGATGCCTTAACACTGAAAAGTAAGAATTTGAATTCAAGTCAATGCAGTAAGGACTTGAATGAGAGGATTTTTCACTGTCTTCTCCACCTACTCGAGTCAATTATTTAAGAGCTTTCCAGTTATACATCTCATGTCTCACCCCACAGTCCTACAGCTACAGTCCCCAAGCCCCATCAAGCAGAAAATGAATGAAAATCAACCCAGAATTTAACTCCGCAGATTTCACTGCCCAAAGTCTTGAAATTCAAAGTTAAGGGAGAGTTAATTTAAACATTTTTATATCCTAGTACACCCCACTCCCAGTTCTTTCCTTGCTATTTAAACAGATATTTGACATTTCTAATTAGGAAGTTTTACATCCAGGCAATAGGAATTTACCCCCAGCTGGGAAAACATAGCTTAGTAAGAGTTTGACATCAGCCCTCATTGATCTGAAGATTATCTCCTGTTTGAGACCGAAGAGCCTCTGGGACACTGGGGAGAGGAAACAAATGTGGGAAAGTGTGCAGAAATGCTTTCTTTGACTTTGGGGTTAGGTGGATAAAGTCTGGCGAACAAAGACTTGGGAGCAAAAATTGTTTTTTCTTCTTCCCCCTGCTGCAACCTTCCTTTCCCAGCTCCTCTTGTCAATATTTCAGAATCTGAACTTGCTAAAGGAAGTCAAAGAACTTGGTGATCATAGCCACTGGAAATATTTTCATATTGTTTTAACTTCACTGACAAAATGGCTTATTGCTTTGTGGTTTTTAGAGGTGTCTGAGTTAAATGGGAGAGCACTCAAGAAAGTTTCCCAGGACAGGGCACCTGGGTGGCTCAGAGGGTTAGACCTCTGCCTTTAGCTCAGGTCATGATCTCAGGGCCTGGGGATCAAGGCCCACATCAGGCTCTCTACTCAGCAGGGAACCTGCTTCCTCCTCTCTCTCTGCCTGCCTCTCTGCCTACTTGTGATCTCTCTCTGTCAAATAAATAAATAAAATCTTTAAAAAAATAAAGTTTCCCAGGACCAAGTGTACTAGTGATTCTACCAGTATGATCATCACCAGGAAGCCTATCACAAAATTGAGAACCATATACAGGTTATCTTTTCATACATTTTTTAAAGATTTTATTTATTTGACAGAGAGAGATCACAAGAAGGCAGAGAGAGAGAGGAGGAAGCACGCTCCTTGCTGAGCAGAGAGCCCAATATGGGCCTCGATCCCAGGACCCTAAGATCATGACCCGAGCCAAAGGCAGAGGCTTCAACCCACTGAGCCACCCAGGTTCCCATCTTTTCATATTTTACTTGGTTTCTTCCTTTGGCACCTTTGACACACC
The DNA here is from genome assembly GCA_004023965.1 of Spilogale gracilis. Lineage (NCBI taxonomy): Eukaryota > Metazoa > Chordata > Mammalia > Carnivora > Mephitidae > Spilogale > Spilogale gracilis. The sequence goes on from PITA01003366.1 coordinate 46,255, forward strand.
AGGATTCCCATTACCTATGTCTTTGGCTTAGAAACTTCAGGTCATACCCTTTATGTCTTTTATGTCATTAGTCATGATCTCTCCCCTTTCATTCATAATTTTATTAATTTGGCTCTTCCCTCCTTTTCTCTTGGATTAGTTTGGCCAATGGCTTATTGATCTTATTAATTCTTCAAAGAACCAGCTTCTAGTTTTGTTGATGTGTTCTACTGTCTCTAATTTGTAATCCATTGATCTCTGCTCTAATCTTAATTATTTTCCATCTTGTGTGTAGGATTGGTTTAATTTGTTGTTGATTTTCCAGTTCTTTAAGGTGTACTGAGAGTTGGTGTATTTTGGAGTTTTCAATTTTTTTTTTTGAGTGAGACTTGGATGGCTATGTTTTCCCCCCTTAGGACTGCTTTTGTTGTAGTCCATAGATTTTGGATTGATGTATCTTCATTCTCATTGGTTTCCATGAAGTGTTTAAGTTCTTCTTTGATTTCCTGGTTGATCCAGAGATTCTTGAGCAGGATCATCTTTAGTTTCCAAGTGTTTGATTTTCTTCTGAACTTTTTGTTGTGGTTGAGTACCAGTTTCAAGGCATTGTAGTCAGAGAATATGCAGGGAATAATCTCAACCTTCTGGTATCAGTTGAACCCTGATTTGTGATGGAGTATGTGGTCTATTCTGGAAGAAGTTTCATGTGCACTCAACAAGAATGAGTATTCTGCTGTTTTAGGGTGGAATGTTCTGAATATGTCTATGAAATCCATCTGGCCCAATGTGTCATTCAAGGCTTTTGTTTCTTTGTTGATTTTCTGTTTAGATGATCTGTCCATTGCTAAGAGTGGTGGGTTAAGATCTCCTGCAATTAATGTATTTGTATCAATCTGACTCTTTAATTTGCTTAACGGTTGGCTTATGTAGTTGGCTGCTCCCATGTTGGGGGCATAAATATTGACAATTGTTAGATTTTCTTGGTGTATAGACCCTTTGAGAATGATGTAGTGTCTTTATGTGTCTCTGCCTACAGTCTTTAGATTAAAATCTGATTTGACTGATATGAGAAACACTATCCTGGCTTTCTTTTGAGGTCCACTTGCGTGAAAGATGGTCCTCCATCCCCTCACTTTCAATGTAGAAGTGTCTTTAGATTCAAAATGTGTCTCTTGTAAACAGCATATGGATGGGTCTTGTTGTATTATCCAGTCTGCAACCCTGTGCTTTTTTCTTGGAGCATTTAGGCCATCCACATTGAGAGTGATTATTGAGAGGTACGTTTTTATTGACACCACGTTGCCTGCGAAGTTCTTGTTTCTATAGATTTCCTCTGTAAATTTGTGTTCTGTGTCACTCCTGAGTTCATTTCTCTTTTATAGAACCCCCCTTATTATTTCTTGTAGTGCTGGCTTGGTGGTCACATAATCTTTTAGACCTTGGTGGTTCTGGAAGCTCTTTATCTCTCCTCCCATTTTGAAAGTCAACTTTGCTGGGTACATTATCCTTGGTTGCATATTTTTTTCATGCATTTTCCTCAATATGTCTTGCCAGCCCTTTATGGCTTGCCAGGTTTCTGTGGATAGGTCTGATGTTATTCTGATGGTCCTCCCCCTGTATGTAAGGGATCACTTCCCCCTAGCTGCCCTTAAGGCATATTATTTGATTTTATGATTCATAAATTTCACAATTATGCATCTGGAGGTTTTTCTAGACTTGTTGATCTTGGAGGATGTCCTCTCTTCCTCTAGGACACAAACACTTGCCTCATTCTCCAGATTAGGGTAATTTTCATCCAGAATTTGTTCAACTGTATCTTCTAGTCTTCCCTCTCTCTCAACTTTCTCAGGGATCTCAATACTTCTGATATTGGAGCATTTCATGGCATCATTTATTTCTCTAATTCTATTTTCATGGAATTTTAGCTGTTTGTTCCAAGACTTATGCTGCTCCTCCTTCTTAATCAATCTGTCTTCTAGATCACTAATGGGATCTTCTGCTTCACTTACCCTAACTCTTAGAGTATTTAGATTAGATTGGATCACATTGATAGCATTTTTAATCACTGCCAGGTTAACTTTCACTTCTGTCCTTAGAGCTTCTATCTTGCCACTAATGGTCTTTTCCAACTTAGCTATTGCTTGGATAATCGCTACTCTGAATTCCATTTATTTCATATTTTTTATGTCCATATCCAATAGTTCTGTGACAGGGGTTGCAGTTTCTGAGTTTTTCTTCTCTTGGGTTTTCCTCCTCTGAGTCATATTGGTGAGGGGTGGTTGAGGGGATGTATAACTGAATATATCAGCCCCAATGCAGGCAAGTGGTCCATTGGAAGGTTTTGGAGCAATCAGAATTTACCACCAAAAAAGAAGATGAAAGAAAAAAGAGATAGAAAAAGAGAAAAAAAATAGAAAAATACCTAGCCAAAATGGACCTCAGTGGTATGATTTATATAGTACAAGAACACAAAAGAATAAACAAAAAGACTGTCAAAATTAAAAGAAAGGGGAAAAAAACAAAAAGCAAAACCCAGCCCAAACGACCCCCAGGAATAACATTTATACAGTACAAGGGCAAAAACAAATACATAGAAACACTGAGAGAAGAATAAGGTGGGAAGGTGAGTACAAACCCTTGTGGGCAAGGAAGGTATTTCAGTTCCTCTGGGGTATCTTATTATTATTGTTAGAGGACTTAACTTTCTAGAAATATAGGGAAATTAAAACTGGTTTATATATAGGGGTAGTATTGAGCAGGAATGAAGAGTTAACTTGAAGCATATATCTATCTGTATATTTAAAAGAAATAAAAAAAAGAAAGGAAGAAAGAAAGACATACCTGTGTTTGTATGAAAAATGTTCAAGTTAAAAAGTTATTATGGAATGTTGTATTAAATATAAACTTGTAATAATAAGTGGGTTAAAAAATAAAAGAACAAGATTAGTGAGAGTGAATTTTTTTACTTTAAATTTATTTTATTGAATTTAAAATTAAAAAAGAACTTAAAAATAAAAATGAAAAGAAGTTAAGAAAAATGAAAAGCTGTATCTATAAAATATACAGGTTTTGGGTTAGTAACAGGGGCTTATTATATTGTTTTTTTCCCCAGTGTTTGGATTTTAACATTTTATGGAGACCCTTTGGTGGTTTTTCTCTTATTCTTCTGGCTTGCCTTCTGGGGGAGGAGCTTGCTGCCTTGTTTTTCAGTCAATCTAGGCTGAGTCACCCTGCCCCCTATCAAGGGGCTGGGCTCTATGGAAACCGGCTTTTCAGGCTTTTGTTCTCTGGAGGTTTTGTTCTTTTGTGGCTTTTTGTAGTTTTTTGGGGAGTCAGAACAAGGTAAGCTGTCTGCATCCACACCTCCTTCTCAGAGACAAGTCTCAGTCACCTCTCCTCTGGATGGTCCAGGACACACGGACTCTCCCTCTGCACTCTCCCCTTCACCCCTTCACCTCTCACATGTAATGCACACCCCAAGTTGCCAGCCAGAATGGCGCCCATGGCCTCTGCTTTTATCTTCACCCCTGTGCCACAGAAACCCAGAGTGATATCAGTTTGTGTGAGCCTGTCGCTGTCAGTACCGCTATCAGAACCCATACCCACGTTGGGTGTTCTCGGAACTGGCGATCCCACACATTGTGCAGAAAGCTGCAGGACAAGTGTACTCCAGAGCAGATGTTGGTGCACCCAGTGCAAGTGGCTCAAATTCATGGTTTCAGAGACTCCCCTGGCTGCCAGGTTTACTCAGGCACCAGGGAGCGCCGTCTACTGCTGTCCTGAGACCGCAGTTTTATGTCCCTAACAGTGACTGTCAGATTCATCTAGTTGCCTTTAAGACCCTTTGTTTTTGAGTGCTTTTAACCAGACTTCATGTTGATGCTGGATCCCAAGCACAGGGCACTTTTGTATTGGGGTATTACTTTCCAATGGGTCACTTCTGGTGGCTCCCTCCCCCTCCTGTTTCTCCTCCAAAATCAGTCCTAGAACTCACCCTGCTTTACCTTTCCACTGATGCTCTCCTGCCACTCTAGAGGCCCTGAATTGTGTAGTCTTACCTCTCAGGCTGATTTCATGGGTGTTCAGGGTGTTCTGGTAGAAATTTAGCTCACTTAAGAAGACCTTTTGAAACAAAGTCTCCTACTTCTCCACCATCTTGCCCCCTCCTCTGTCTGCTCACAACTTAAACAAATTACTGGAAACATGCTTACAAGGCATACTCTTTCTTTCCTTTCTTCTTTCTCTCTCCTTCCCTTCCTTCCTTCCTTCCTTCCTTCCTTCCTTCCTTCCTTCCTTCCTTCCTCCTGTCCTTTCTTCTTTCTTTCTCTCTTTCTTTCTTCTCTTCTGTTGTCCGGCATATGGTACATCATTAGTTTTTGATATTGCATTAGTGATTTATTGGTTGTGTATAACACTCAGTGCTCATCACAACATTTTCCCTCCTTAATAGCCATCACTGTGTTACCCCCATCCCTATCCATCTCCCCTCTGTAACTCTTAGCTTGTTTCTCAAAGTCCAGAGTCTCTCATGGTTTGTCTCCCTCTCTGATTTCTTCTCATTCAGTTTTCCCTTCCTTTCTCTGTGGTCCTTCATGCTACTCATTACATTCTACATATGAATGAAACCATGATAACTATCTTTCTCTGCTTGAAGAGTCATGAAAGAAGTTGCAGTGACTGATGTTAAAGAGGTTACTGCTTATGTTCTCATATACGATTCTGATAGATTCCTGTCTCACACTGAGGTCTTTCATCCATTTTGAGTTTATCTTTGTGTATGGTGTAAGAGAATGTTCAAGTTTTGTTCTTCTGTATATAACTGTCCAATTTTCCCAGCACCATTTACTGAAAAAATTATCTTTTTTCCAGTGGATATCCTTCCCTATTTTATCAAAGATTAGTTGACCATAGAGAGTTCATTTCTGCACTTTCTATTCTGTTTCATTGATCTATGCATCTGTTTTTGTGCCAGTACCATACTGTCTTGATGATTATAGCTTGATAATACAACTTGAAATCCAGAACTGTGATGCTTTCAGCTTTGGTTTCCTTTTATTCAATGTCATTTTGACTATTTGGGGTCTTTTCTGGTTCCATAAAAATTTTAGGATTCTTTGTTCCAACTCTGTGAAAAATGTCAATGGTGTTTTGACATGGATTGCATTGAAAGTGTAAATTGCCACAGCAACTTCTTTCAGGACATATTTCCAAAGGCGAGGAAAATAAAAATGAAAATGAACTTTTTGGGACTTCATCAGGATAAAAAGCTTCTCCACAGCAAAGGAAACAGTCAACAAAGCCAAGATACAACCCAAGGAATGGGAGAAAATATTTGCAAATGACACTATAGACAAAGGGATGATATCCAAGATCTATAAAGAACTTCTCAAACTCAACACCCAAAACACAAATAATCCAGTCAAAAAATGGGCAGAAGACATGAACAGGCACTTCTCCAAAGAAGATATAAAAATGGCTAATAACACATAGGAAAAAGTTCAGCATTAGCCATCAGGGAAATTAAAATCAAAAACACATTGAGATACCACCTTAAACCAGTTAGAATGGCAGAAATTGACATAGCAAGAAACAACAAATGATGGAGAACTTTTAAAGAAAGGGGAACCCTATTACACTGTTGGTGCAAATGCAAATTGGTGTAGCCACTTTGGAAAGCAGTGTGTTGATTTCTCAAAAAAATTAAAAATAGAGCTACCCTATGTCCCAGCAACTGCACTGGTGAGTATTTACCCCAAAGATACAGATATAGTGAAAAGAAGGGTCAAAAAAAAAAGAAAGAAAGAAAAGAGGTTCATATGCACCGCAATGTTCATAGTGGCAATGTCCACAATAGCCATACTGCTGAAGGAGCCCAAATGCCCTTCAACAGATGAATGGATAAAGAACATGTGGTCCATATACACAATGGAATATTACTCAGCCATCAGAAAGGATGAATACCCAACTTTTGCATCAGTATGGTTAGGACTGGAAGAGATTATGCTAAGTGAAATAAGTCAAACTGAGAAAGTCAATTATCATATGGTTTCACTTCTTTGTGGAACATAAGGAGTAACATGGAGGACCTTAAGAGTAGGAAGGGGAAAATGAAGGGGGGACTCAGAGTGGGAGACCAACCATGATTCCAAGATTCATTGTTTATGTTCCACACGAAGTGCTCCATGCAATTGTGCCCTCAATACCCACCATTAGGCTCACCCATTCCCCCACCCCCTTCCTTCCAAAACACTCAGTTCGTTTCTCAGAGTCCAATGTCTCTCATGCTTCATCTTCCTCTCTATTTTGCCTCAGTTCACCTTTACTTTCCTTCTCCCACTGTCCTCCATGTTACTCCTTATGCTCCACAAGTGAAAGTATATGATACTTGAGTTTCTCTGCTTGGCTTATTTCATTCAGCATAATCTCTTGCAGTCCCATCTATGTTGCTACAAAAGTTGGATATTCATCCTTTCTGATGGAGGCATAATATTCCAGTGTACATATGGATAATATCTTCTTTATCCATTCATCTGTTGAAGGCTTTTATGATATTGAAGAATGTTCCCTCTATTCTTATACTTTGACAAGTTTTAATCAGGAAAGAATGCTGTATTTTGTCAAATGATTTTTAAGCATCGAATAAGAGGATCATATGGTTCTTGTATTTTCTTTTATTAATGTGCTCTAAGCAATCAGTTGATATATGAATGTTGATCCACCCTTGCATACCAGGAATAAGTTCCACCACATCGTGGTGAATAATCCTTTCAATCTATTGTTGGATCTGATTGGCTACACTCTTCTTGAGTATTTTGGCATCCATGTTCATCAGGGAATTAGTATGTAATTATCCTTTTTGATGGGGTCTTTGTCTGGTTTTGGGATCAGAGTAATGCTGTCCTAGAACAAGTCTGAAAGTTTTCTTTGTATTTCTGTTTTTTGAAATAGCTTCAGTAGAATAGGTATTTTTTTCTTTGAATGTTTGATAGAATTCCCCTGGGAAGCCATCTGGCCCTGGACTCTTTTTTGGGGGAGGTTTTTGATTACTGCTTCAATTTCCTTGTTCCTTATGGGTCTGTTCAGATTGTCTGTTTCTTCCTGTTTCAGTCTTGGTGGCTTGTAAGTTTCCAGGAATGTGTTTGTTTCTTCTAGATTGCTTAATTTGTTAGCATATAGTTGCTGGTAATAATTTCTAATAATTGTTTCTATTTCCTTGGTGTTAACCATGATCTCTCCCCTCTCATTAATGATTTTATTAATTTGGGTCCTTCCCCTTTTCTTTTGAATAAGTCTGGATTAATTCTTTCAAAGAACCAGCTTCTAGTTTTGTAGATCTGTTCTACTGTTTTTCTGGATTCTAGTTCATCGATCTCTGCTGTAATCTTTATTTTTTCTCTTCTCCTACTTTGTTTAGTTTTATTGGCTCTTCTTTCTCCAGGTCCTTTAGGTGTAAAGTTTGCTTGTGTATTTGACATTTTTCTAATTGTTGGAGAGAGGTTTGATGGCTATGTATTTTTCATCTTATGATCAACTTTGCAATATCCAATAGGTTTTGGACTGATGTGTTTTCATTCTCATTAGTTTCAGTGAATTGTTTGAGTTTATCTTTAATTTCCTGGTTGACCAGGTCACTTTTTAGCAGGATTCTTTTTAATTTCCAAGTGTTTGAGTTCATTCTGTATTTCTTCTTATGGTTGAGTTCCAGTTCCACAGCACTGTGGTCTGAAAATATGTATGAGATAATGTATTATTTTGGTATTATTTTGGTATCATTGTGTCTATTCTGAAGAAAGTTCCATTTGCATTCGAGAAGAATAAGTATTCTGTTGTTTTAGGATGGAATGTTCTGTATATATCTATGAAATCCATCTGATCCAATGTGTCTTTCAAAGCTGTTTCTTTGTTGATCTTCTGCTTAGATGATTTGTTCATTGCTGAGAGTGGAGTGTTGAAATCTCCTACTGTTAAAGTATTATTATCAATATGATTCTTTATTTTGGTTAACAGTTGGCTCATGTAGTTGGCTGCTCCAATTTGGGGGCATATATACCTACAATTGTTAGATCTTCTTGTTGGATAGGCCCTTAAAGTATGATATAGTATCCTTCTACTTCTCTTACTGTAGTCTTTGGTTTAAAATCTAATTTATCTGATATGAGAATTGCTACCCCAGCTTTATTTTGAGGTCTTTTGGCATGGTAAATGCTTCTCCATCCCCTCACTTTCAATCTGGAGGTGTCTTTAGGTTCAAGATATGTCTCTTGCAGACTGCATATGAATGGGTCATGCTTGTTTTTTTTTTTCTATCAAAACTGAAGCCTTCTCTCTCTCTCTCTCTCTCTCTCTCTCTCTCTCTCTCTCTCTCTCTCTCCCTCTCTAAGATTTTTAAAATTTATTTGACAGAGACACAGTGAGAGAAGGAATACAGGGAGGGGGAGTGTGAGAGGAAGAATCAGTCTCCCACCGAGTGGGGAGCCTGACGTGGGACTTGATCCAGGACCCTGGGACCATGACTGAGCCAAAGGGAGATGCTTAATGACTGAGCCACGCAGGCACTTCTCCCCACCCCATGTCTCTTGATGGGAGCATTCAGCCTTCTCATGTTGAGAGTAACTATTGAAGGATGTGAATTTAGTGCCTTTGTATTGCATGTAAAGTCCCTGTTTTCATAGGTTTTTCTGTTTCTTTCTGGTCTATGTGACTCTTGAGGTTTCTCTTCGCTTACAGAATCTCCCTTAATATTTTTTGCAGGATTGGGTTGGTGGTCACATATTCTTTCATTTTCTGGGCCTGATAGCTCCTTGTTTCTCCATCCATTCTGAATGATAGTCTTGCTGGGTAAATTATTCTTGGATGCATTTTATTTTCATTTAGTACCCTGAATATGTCCTGCTAGCCATTTCTGTCTGTCTAGGTCTCTGTGGACAGGTCTGATGTTATACTGATATTCCTCCCTTTATATCTAAGAAATCTCTTCCCCTTAGTTGCTGTCTGGATAGCTCCCTTGGCTCTAAGATTTGTAAGTTTCACTATTACATGTTGAAGTGTTGATCTATTTTTATTGATTTTGGGAGGGGTCCTCTCTGCCTTTTGGCACAAATCTTGTTTCTTTCCTCAAATTAGGGAAGTTTTCAGCTATGATTTGCTCCAATATACCTTCTAATCCCCTCTCTCAATCCACCACCTCAGAGATCCCAATAATTCTGACATTGGAACATTTCATGGCATTGTTGATCTCTCTAAGTTTATTTTCATGGGCTACAAGCTGCCTGTCCCTATCTTCTTCAGCTTCCTTCCTTTCTATCAGCTTATATTTTAGGTCACTAACTAATTTTTGTACCCCATTTATCCTGGCTATTAGAGTGTTCAGTTTAGACAACATGTCATTCATAGCATTTTTTTAAAGATTTTATTTATTTGACAGAGAGAAACACAGCCAGAGAGGGAACACAAACAGGGGGAGTGAGAGAGGGAGAAGCAGGCTTCCCACCAAGCAGGGAGCCCGATGTGGGACTTGATTCTGGGTCTCCAGGATCATGACCTGAGCCGAAGGCAGTCACTTAACCAACTGAGCCACCCAGGTGCCCCCATTCATAGCATTTTTAATTTTGGCTTGATTAGATCTCATTTCTGCCCTTAGAGATTCTATATTGTCACTAATACTTTTTCAAGCCCAGGTATTGACTTCATCATTGTTATAGTGAAGTTTATCTCTGTTATCTTGCTTATATCCATATTCAATAGTTCTGTGGCAGTGGACATTGTTTCTCATTCTTTTCTTTGTTGGAAGTTCTTCCTCCTAGTTATTCTGTTGATACATGGTTGAACTAATGCACAGAGTCCAAAATTTTAGCCACAAACCAAGCTAAATGCACCCTAGCAAAATATGTAGTGGTCAGATACCGCATTGAAAAAATAGAGCCAAAATTAAACATGATAGAAAAATTGAAAATATAAAATGAAATTTTAAAAAATAAAATAAGGATGGGGGAGGATGGGGGAGCTATAATCTCTCAGTGTGGACAAAGCATGGTGATTCAGTTGTTCCTGGGTGAATTTTGGTCTCTGTGTTAGAGGATACTGTGCTCCAAAATTTTTAGGAAAGTAAAACTTGTATATATAAAAAGGTAAAACTGAATAGGGTGAAACATGGGCTAAAATAAAACATATATCTATAAAAAATATATGTGTGCAAAAATCAAATTCAAAAAACAATTATGAAAGATTAGTTGGTATAATAAACATCTAGTTTAAATGAGGATAATGTATAAAGAAAAATGCAGCATGGGAAAATGGCATGAGAAAAAGAAAAAAAAAGGAAAAGAATAATTATATCTGAATAATAAGAAGGCCAGGAGGCCATACCTAGAGCTCAAAATATAATTTTCCCTTGGCGTGGGATGGGATTTTACAGTCTTTTAGGATCCAAAGTGTTGTCATTCACCTGTTCTTTCAGCCTGTCTTCTGGAGGAAGGGTTTTATGCACTGTTTCTCAGTTAAACCTGCCTGTGGGGAGTTTCCCCAACCCCTGTCAGGGGGATGGGCCCAGTGGAAACAGGACTTCTTTTTGGCTTTTGTTCCCTAGGGCTTTTCTGTGCCTTTTCAAGGGATCAGAGCAAAAATGGCTGTAGCCAAACCTCTAGTCCAGAGCAGAAAATCCACAGTCTGCCCTCTTTAAGAAACTCTTCAGGACAAACAGTCTCCACTTCTGCTCGTGCCTCTGAAAACTGCGGCCTCTCATAGTGCGCACCCACAGCCACTCTCTCAGAAGTGTTTTCAGTGGCCAGAGAATGCCTGTGCCATTTGTGATTCTAAAACATGGAAAGGCTCGCATATGTGATAGAAGGCATGGAAAGCTCCAGAATCAGGTCCGATTTCTACCCTAAAGCCCTTTCCTGGCCATGACTGCTCTGCAAGTTTTGCCCAGTCATGACTGCAGGTTTCAGATTTTTTTCAGGCTGTTCAAGGAACTAGTGGATATCCCCCCACCTAGTTTGTGGCTTCTGGCTATCCAAGCTTTGTGTCTCTTGCTGGGCTTGCTGACCATAACCTGCTTCCTGACTCCAATGCCCTCTACCATTTTAGGAATCTCCTTTTGCTCTGTGGTCCCTCATAACCTGATGCCACAGAATTCTGCCTTTTCATTTCCAGAGCTTATTTCAGAGAGAGATGTCTCTCCCTGGAGAAGACTTCTAAGGGTTCCAATTTTCTGCTCTTCTGTTATATTTTGTTGCAGCCGATGCAGTAACACAAACGGAAACCTTAAGGACAAGGAGATGGTGAAAGAAAGAAGAAGGAAAGAGATGGGGACGGGAGGGACAAAGTGGATCATGTCCAAACAGTGCCGATTTTATTCAGGGTTACAAGCCTTTACATAGTGAACAGTGCTCAGTCATGTATAAACATCCATGGCGAAAGGGTCACAGCAAGGGTTTTACAACTTCTTTCCCTACCCCACAGTTCCCCTTATCTCTTTCCTAAACACCAGTAACAGACCCCATGGCGCCAATTCTCTTAGTTCCTCCTAAGCTACTAGTTAAACCTTGCACATGATTAACCTTCCTTTGTTTCTCCTCTCTCGCAAAAGCAGGGGCCCAGACAGGTGGGTACCAGGAGTTTCACTCAACTATTAACTCTTGCCTAGCCTGGGCAAAAATGTCCAGGATAGTGAGTTCAGGAGCTCTTACTCAACTGTTGATGACAGCCTGGCTCTGGCTCCCCACAATATTTCTTTCCAGGCACCAGCTTAAGGCAGCTCCCTTCCTTCTGCTTATCTCCTGATACCTCCCTGCAGTTTCATGACTCCACATAGTTTACCTGGCCAAAGACTGTCACTTTTGTGCTTGTAGAGGTCCAGATAGATATATTCTTACAACTCAGGATGATTTTGTGGGTGTCCAAAATGGTTTAAAACCTATCCAGCTAAATTCAGGGAACCAGGTGAAATGGGATCCTCTTCTACTCTGATATCTTGCCATCCTTTCTCCACACATTTTTTCTTTTTTTAATATATTTATTTTTTATTAATTTTTAATTACATTGTTTTATTTTTTTAGTGTTCCAAGATTCATTGTTTATACCCCACATCCAGTGCTCCATGCAATTCATGCCCTCAATAACCACCACCAGGCTCACCCATCCCCCCACCCACTCCCTTCAACAGTTTGTTTCTGAGTACGAATTCTCTCATGTTTCATCCACCTCCCTGATTTACCTAGGTTCACATTTTCTTTCTTTCTCCTACTGTCCTCCATATTACTCTTTATGCTCCACAAGTAAGTGAAACCGTAGGGTATTTGATTTTCTCTGTTTGACTTATTTCACACAGCATAATCTCCTCCAATCTGATTCATGTCTCTACAAAAGTTGGGTATTCATCCTTTCTGATGGAGGCATAATATTCCATTGTATATATGGACCACATCTTCTTTATCCATTCAGCTGTTGAAGGACGCCTTGGCTCTTTCCACAGTTTGGCGATTGTGGCCATTGCTACTATGAACATTGGGATACATATGGCCCTTCTTTTCATTACATCTGTATCTTTATGGTAAATACCCAGTAGTGCAATTGCATGATCATAGAGTAATGCTATTTTTAATTTTTTAAGGAATCTCCACACTGTTTTCCAAAGTGGCTCCACCAACTTGCATTCCCATCAACAGTGTAAGAGGACTCCACTTCCTCCACAGCCTCTCTAACACTTGTTGTTTCCTGTCATGTTAATTTTGGCCATTCTGACTGGTGTATGGTCATATCTCAATGTGGTTTTGATTTGAATTTCCCTGATAGATAATGATGATGAACGTTTTTCCATATGTCTGTTAGCCATTTGTATGTCTTCTATGGAGAAGTGTCTGTTTATGTCTCCTGCCCATTTTTTGATGTTATCAGCTTTTCTTTGGTTGTTGAGTTTGAGGAGTTCTTTGTAGATCTTGGATATCAGCCCTTTGTCTGTAGTGTCATTTGTGAATATTTTCTCCCATTCTGTGGGTTGCCTTTTTGTTTTGTTGACTGTTTCCTTTGCTGTGAAGAAGCTTCTGATTTTGATTGAAGTCCCAAAAGTTCATTTTTACTTTTGTTTCTTTGCTTTGGACATGTGTCTTGAAAGAAGTTCCTGTGACTGATGTCAAAGAACTTACTGCCTATGTTCTCATCTAGGATTTTGATAGATTCCTGCCTCACATTGAGGTCTGTCATCCATTTCAAGTTTATCTTTGTGTGTGGTGTATTAGAATGGTTGAGTTTCATTCTTCAATATGTAGCTGTCCAATTTTCCCAGCACCACTTATTGAAGAGATAGTCTTTTTTCCAGTGGATATTTTTTCCTGCTTTGTTGAAAATTATTTGACCGTAGGGTTGTGGGTCCATACCTGGATTCTCTACTCTGTTCTATTGGTTTATGTGTATGTTTTTGTGCCAGTACCGTGCTGTCTTGGTGATCACAGCTTTGTAATAAAGCTTGAAATCAGACAACGTGATGTCCCCAATTTTGTTTTTCTTTTTCAACATTTCCTTAGCAACTCAGGGTCTTTTCTGGTTCCATATAAATTTTAGGATTGTTTGTTCGAGCACTTTGAAAAATGTTGGTGGAACTTTGATTGGCATGGCATTGAAAGTATAGATTGCTCTGGGCAGTATAGACATTTTAACAACTTTTATTCTTCTGATGCATGAGCATGGATGGTCTTCCATATTTTTGTGTCTTCTTCAATTTCTTTCATGAGTGTTCTGTAGCTCCTCGAGTACAGATCCTTAAACATCTTTCAGTAGGTTTATTCCTAGGTATATTATGGTTTTTGGTGCTATAGTAAATGGAATCGATTCTATGATTTCACTTCCTATGTTTTCATTGTTAGTGTATAAGAATGCAACTGCTTTCTGTGCATTGATTTTGTATCCTGTCACATTACTGAATTGTTGTATGAGTTATAGTAGTTTGGGGATAGAGACTTTTGGGTTTTCCATATAAAGTGTCATGTCATCAGCAAAGAGAGCGAGTTCCACTACTTCTTTGTCAATTTGAATACTTTTTATTTCTTTCTGTTGTCTGATTGCTATTGCTAGGGCTTCTAACACTATGTTGAACAATAGTGGTGGTGAGAGTGGGCATCCTTGTCTTCTTCCTGATCTCAATGGGTAGGCTGTCAGGTTTTCCCCATTGGGTATAACATTTGCTTTGGGTTTTACGTAGATAGATTTTATGAGGTTGAGGAATGTTCCCTCTATCCCTATATTTTGAAGGGTTTAATCAAGAACAGATGCTGTATTTTGTCAAATGCTTTTTCTCCATCAATTTAGAGGACCATACGGTTTTTCTCTCTTCTCTTATTGATTTGTTATATCACATTGATTGATTTGCAAATGTTGAACTATGCTTGCATCCCAGGGATAAATTCCACCTGGACATGGTGGATAATTTTTTCAATGTACTGTTGGATCCTATGAGCTAGGATCTTGTTAAGAATCTTAGCATCCATGGTCATTAGGAATATTGGTCTGAAATTCTCCTTTTTGATGGGGTCTTTGCCTGGTTTGGGGATTAAAGTAATGCTAGCTTCATAGAAAGAATCTGGAAGTTTCCCTTCTGCTTCTATTTTTTGAAACAGCTTCAGAAGAATAGGTATTATTTCTTCTTTGAATGTTTGGCAGAATTCCCCAGGGAATCGGTCAGGCCCTGGGCTCTTGTTTTTTGGGAGGTTTTTGATCACTGTCTCAATCTTGTTACTAGATATTGGTCTACTTAGGCTCCAAACATGGTAGCAGCCAAGTACATAAGCCAACAGTTAAGTAAAATAAAGAGTCATATTGATATGAATACATTAATTGTTGGGGATCTTAACATGCGCCTCTCAGCAATGGACAGATTATCTAAACAGTAAATCAAAAAGAAACAAAAGCTTTGAATGACACATTGGACCAGATGGATCTCATAGATATTCAGAACATTCCACCCTAAAACAACATAGTACTCATTCTTCTCGAGTGCACATGGAACTTTCTCCAGAATAGACCACAGATTAGGTCACAAATCAGGACTCAACTGATACCAAAAGACTGAGATTATTCCCTGCATTTTCTCTGACCACAATGCCTTGAAGCTGGAACTCAACCATAAGAAAAAGTTCAGAAAGAATTCAAATACTTGGAAGCTAAAGACCATGGTGCTCAAAATATTTGAATCAACCAGGAAATCATAGAAGAGCTTAAACACTTCATGGAAAATAATGTGAATGAAGATACATTGATCCCAAACCTATGAGATATGGCAAAGGTGGTCCTAAGAGGGAAATGCATTGCCATCCAAGCCTCTCTTAAAAAAGAAATTAAAAAATCCCAAATACACCAGCTCTCTTTACACCTTAAGGAACTGGAAAATCAATAACAGATTAAACCAACTCCCCACACAAGAAAGGAAATAATTAAGATTAGAGCAGAGATTAATGAATTAGAAACTAGAGATACAGTAGAACACATCAACAAAACTAGAAGCTGGTTCTTTTTTTTTTTAAAGATTTTATTTATTTGACAGTGAGAAACACAGCTAGAGAGGGAACACAAGCAGGGGGTGTGAGAGAGGGAGAAGCAGGCTTCCTGCTGAGCAGGAAGCCCGATGTGGGGCTCAATTCCGGGTCTCCAGGATCATGACCTGAGCTCAAGGCAGTCACTTAACCAACTGAGCCACCCAGGTGCCCTGAAGCTGGTTCTTTGAAAAAATTAATAAGATCAATAAACCACTGGCCAAACTAATCTAGAAGAAAATGGAGAGGACCCAAATTAATACAATTGTGAATGAAAGGGGAGAGATCCATCTAACATCAAGGAATAAAAACAATATCAAAAATTACTATCAACAGTTATGTGCCAGTAAGTTACACACTCTAGAAAATATGGATGAATTCCTGGAAACTTATAAACTTCCAAGGCTGAAAGAGGAATAAACACAACCTGAATAGTCTACACATTTTTATTCAAAGTTTTTTTGATCTTTGACCTCTAGAGATTTCTGAATTGCTTATACTATCAAGTTTAGAACAAAAATCCCAAAGAATGCAGCCTTCTGCAAAATAATTTAAAAATAAATATGTAATATTTTAATGGCCATATTTCATTATATAAGTGAAGAGCAATTTACCTGACCTCCTATTACCAGTAACTCTCCACTAACTGGTCCCTTTCCACAATCTCTATTCAAAGAGAACTGATATTCATAACATGAGCCCTGAGACCCTCTGGCTTCATGAAGTGCCTTCTGAATCATCAAAAGAAAATTCAAGCCCTATTCAGTCTTGTTGCAGTGCAGAATATACTTTTTCTTCTCTTTCTTTGAAAGTTGTCTTATGCAAAGTGATAATTATCAAGTAGAATCTTAGATTAACCACATCCCTTAACCATGCCAGCAAACAGATTTCTTTGAACATGTCTAATGACAGTAATTGGATTATTGTGTAGAATTTAAATAACACGTGGAGTATGATTCCTGTCTAAAGTTAGGAATGTAGACGTTTCTTTTTTTTTTTTTTGAAGAATTATTTTAAGGATTAATTAAATGATGCCTGAATCATACTTTTGGGCTTATTGCTAGATAAGTGCATACACCAAGTGAAGCAGGTGTCACTTCTAGTCAACAGTGAAAAAAACCTTAGTTTTCATCTAAGTGATACATATATTTTTCCTCTTATAGTTAAGACAGACATTCTCTTGTTTCAGTTGGATATAGAGTTTTGGATTAGTGTCTTGCACTTGTGATTTTCCTTGGCTTTGTGACTAGCATTGTATTATATTGTATCTTGGTGTGAAGTGAATACTTCCTAATTAAATGAACATGACAAGATACCATGTTGATGTCATTTTTGACATTTTTGGGGAGATTTATTATTTTCTTCTAGGCAATATGTTCATATATGGTAACTCTAACATTAAATCTTAAAATGTTTTTTTTGTTTTTTTTTTAGATGTCCAGTACTTCCCAGCCATCTGAGCCAAACTGTAGGTGCCCATCTCTGGTGAGAGCAGTTTTAAAAGAAGGGTATGGCTGACACCTCATGTAATATCTACTAAGGTATAGTACCCACAGAATAAGATAAACAGATTTTCTTTACTAGGAAACTGGGATTAGGATCAGAGGTTCTAATTAGTCTCTTTTGGATACTAATTTGAAGCTGATGCTGGAGTGGCCTAGTTTGGGCTATGTACATATGGAATAGAGAAAGCCAGGTGGAAGAGAATGAGTGAATGAAGGGGAGAGGGGAAGAAAGAGAAAAGAAAGAATGAATGAGTTTGTGTTTTGGGATAAATGTGTTCCCCCCAAATTCCTATGTTGAAGACCTAACTTCCAATGTTATAGAATTTGGAACTGGAGCCTTTGGGAGATAATTAGGTTTAAATGGGTCCTTAGGTGTGGACCCCATGATGGTATTAGTATAATTTTAAGAAGAGAAAGAGACCAGAGCTCATTTGCTCTCTCTCCACCATGTGAGGACAGAGTGAGAAAGCAGATATCTACAAGTAAGGAAGAGGGCCTTCACTAGAAACCAAACTTGTCAGTACCTTGGTCTTAGACACCCCAGCCTCCAGAACTGTTAGAAATGTTGCTTAAGACCCAGTCTATGGTATTTTGTTACAGCAGCCCAAGCTGACAGAGACAGAAAGAGAGAGAGAGACAGAGAGAGAGACAGAGAGAGAGAGAGAGAGAGAGAGAGAGAGAAGCAGAGAGATTAAAAGACAAAAGACCTTTTGGCCCCAAGGAAAGAGAGATAGATAAAAGGTGTCTTTGTTCTGATTAACCTTGCAGTTTTTGGTTCCAGGTCCTCATAAAATCTCCCTAACTTAGGGTCTGTGACATACTTCTATATTCTTCTAATAAATTCCAGTACCCTTTTTTTATCTTGGCAAGTTTAATTGACTTCTTAGTCCTTGATTCCATATGAACTTTAAATAGGATAGGCACTTGATTTTTATCTTGATTTACATGAAAAAAAATAAAATGATATTTTAAAATAAGTATTTTAAACTTATTAAATTTATTAAACTTATTTAAATCTGGATGGATATTTTATCCTGGGAGTTTTCATAGTATTAACAAGGATCATATAAATAACTGACCTTTATGTATGGGTAATTCTGTAGAAAATACTAAGATAAAATATTCATTTTCCTTTTCTACCTTAATATTATTGAGAATTATGGAGTTTTTCAACATTTTTTGAGATTGGAGAATCATCAATATAAATGCTGTGGGACAGTGCATTATATGAATACACACACATACCACTTTACCCCATTTACATTCCTAGTGAAGATATTTAAAGGTCATATTGCCTTTATGATTTTAGCACACTGTTGCTAGAGATTGCTGATCTTTGATTAAAAGGCCAGTTCTCTAATTTTCCTTTGGTGACCTATGATTATTTTCATTACCAATGAGCTGAAATTTTATTATTTAATAAAGGGAGATTTAAATAATTATATAATTTAAAAATCTGTGGAAAGATTTCTGAAACCTAAATTATAGTGAAAATATTCTATTTTGTTTAACTACATCCTCCATTAATAGCTTTGTTACAAATCTCTGAAGAATAGTTTGATCAACACCCTTTCTCTCACCACTTCGGCATCTTGAAAACCATACCTTCTTGAATTTCTTAGTTCTTAGAATCAATGTTGAAGCCACATTTGACCTCATTGCCCAGGCCCACCCAAGAACCTACTGCCTTAAGATTCCTTTTGGCTACTAGATGTACTATCTAGTACATCTAAGCTGTGCCCTCTTCCCAAATCTCACTGTTTACCACTTGCTACCCTATATCCTCATGCAAAAATATATTGAGTGACTGAATTCTCATCCTACAGGAACTCTATTTTATCTGCTGTGATCCTGTGGTTAATCAGTTCTCATATGTTTTCCACAATTACAGATGATTTAACAGATTCTTCTACCCTGGTACAAGTGAAATTGAAACTGGACTTGGAACTCCAGTCTCATAGACATGCAATGACTTAACCCTTTTCATTCATTACCAAATAAATGATAATGAAAACTTGGGGATTTGGGTTATGAGGTAGGTCAAGGTGGGTTCCTATAGGATTTCCCACTTAACATGGTAGATCACTCTCTCTTCTTTGAAGTCTGGTGTGGACGTTGGGAGACAAAGACAGAAGTGACCTCATAGTAATACAGGAGGAAGAAAAGAAATGAAACAGTTGGATATAGTATTTTGTTCTTCTTTGATACTATAGTGAGGTCTTTGTTTTATGTTATAATTTCATTCATTCATTTCATTCATTCATTTATTCAACAAATCTTTGCTGAGCATCTACCCTATTTTACTAGGCATAGTGCTAGCTGCTGGGAATACAGTGATGGTTAAAACACACAATTTGTGCTCAGGAAGTGTGCAGCTAGGGCTAGGGAAAGAAAGAAAAAAATATACACACATTTTCATGCTATTACATTATGTTATCATTGCCATTGATAAGAAAAACATAGAACATAGAAGAGGGGTAGCTCATCTATACCTGGGTATTCAGGGAAGGCTTCTAAACAAAGTGACCTCTAAGAGAATTTTTAAAAGATTAGGTGGAGATAAAATGTAAATTTTATGGTAAAATGTGTGTGTGTGTGTGTGTGTGTGTGTGTGTATGTACGGGAGAGAGAGAGAGGGAAAAGAGAAAGAGAGAAGAGTAAAGGTATGTTAAAGGTAGGGGCAAGAGGGAGAAAAGAATGTACAAAGGCTTTGAGCTCTTTCAGGGAATGGAAATTGATTTGGCAAGGTGGGAGCATAGACAATAAGGGTAGACATAAGCAATAAAAGATACAGAAAAAAAAGCAGGACCCAGAATGAGAAAGGCTTTTTATGCCATTCTAGAGGGTGTGAACATTATCCTGAGGATAATGTAGAGTTTTAAGACATTTCATTTATCTATCTATCTATCTATCCATCTATCGATTTATTTATTCAATAATTTATTTTATTTTTTCAGTGTTCCAAAATGTATTGTTTATGCCCCACACTCAGTGCTCCATGCATTTGTGCTCTTAATAACCACCACCAGACTCCCCCATCACCCCTTCCAAAACCCTCAGTTCATTTCTCAGTCTCCAAAGTCTCTCATGCTTCATCTCCCTCTCTAATTTATCCCAGTATATATTTCCTTTACTTCTACCACTCTCTTCCATGTTATTCCTTATGCTCCACAGGTAAGTGAAACCATATGATAATTGACTTTCTATGCTTGACTTATTTCACTCAGCATAATCTCCTCCAGTCTCGTCCATGTTCCTACAAAAGTTGGATATTCATCCTTTCTCATGGAGGCGTAATATTCCAGTGTATATATGGACCATAACTTCTTTATCCATTCATCTGTTGAAGGGAACCTTGGCTCTTTCCACAGTTTGGCAATTGTATCCATTCCTGCATTGGACATTGGGTAGATATGGCCCTTCTCTTCACTATATCTGTATCTTTTGGGGAAATACTCAGTAGTGCAATTGGAGGGTCATAGGTTAGCTCTATTTTTAATTTTTTAAGGAATCTCCACACTGTTTTACAAAGCAGCTACATCAGCTTGCATTCCCACCAAGAGTGTAAGAGGACTCCCCTTTCTCCACAGCCTCCCTAATACTTGTTGTTTCCTGTCCTGTTAATTTTGGCCATTCTGACTCATGTAATGTGGTATCTCAATGTGATTTTGATTTGAATTTTTCTGATGGTTAATGATGACAAACATTTTTTCATGTGTCTGTTAGCCATTTATTTGTATGTCTTCCGTGGAGATGTGTCTGTTCATGTATCCTGCCTATTTTTTGATGTGACATCTTTTCTTTGGTTGTTGAGTTTAAGAAGTTCTTTATAGATCTTGAATATCAGCTCATGTATCAGAAGAATAAACATTGTTAAAATGTCTATACTACCCAGAGCAATCTATACTTTCAATGCCATCCCAATCAAAATTCCATCAATATTTTTCAAAGAGCTGGAACAAACAATCCTAAAATTTATATGGAGCCAGAAAAGACCCCAAATTGCTTAGGAAATATTGAAAAAGAAAAACAAAGTTGGGAGCATCACATTACCTGATTTCAAGCTTTGTTACAAAGCTGTGAACAACCAAGATGGCATGCTACTGGCACAAAAACAGACCCATAGACCAATGGAACAGAGTAGAGTCTTCAACACTATTTCGAATTTTGAGAAGTTTTAAAGCAGGAAAATTAGAGCATAATTTAACTTTTGAGAAGTCTTTGGGTATTGAATTGGGAATGGATTTGGTGGGGCAAAGGAAAATTCTGGGAAACTAGGTAGAAAGCTGTTTCGGTTGTCCAGGTGATGAGAGTGGTAGTAGGGATAGAGGAAAGTAAATTGACTTGTAGTGTATTAGAGATGAAGTGTAGATTTTGAGACCATCTCTGTCTAATGTCTACACAAATAGGCAGCATAGACTAGGTGTTCAAATAATATTGGATGAATGAGTGAGTTAAGGCAACCAGGTGAAGTCTAGATATAAATTAAAGCCTTTATGAGAATGAGTGTATATAGGGAAAGGCCTAAGTATTAAGTATATAAGAGAAGAGGACTTAGGACTGTTCCTTGGGCTCTGCTCATGCTTACAGAAGGAAAATCCAGTGAAAAAGCTGAAGAAGAAATCACAAAGAAATAGGATGAAACCTGTAGAGAAGAAAAGAAGGGAATTGAGGTTGGGGAAGTAGAGATAGCAAATATAGTTTTATTCCCCCAAGGCGTTTGATAGTTTGAGGTATATGAGGCATAGAAATCAAGGTATAAAATGGCCCTTCTGAGGAAGGGTTATTTTTATTTTTTATTTCTTATTAATTTTTTATTTACATTCAATTTAGTTAAAATATAGTGAAGTTTTTTTTTAAGATTTTATTTATTTATTTGACAGAGAGAGAGAGCAAGCACAAGCAGGCAGAACAGCAGTCAGAAGTAGCGGGAGAAGCAGGCTCCCCAATGAGCAGTGAGCCTGATGTGGGGTTCAATCCCAGGACCCCGAGATCATGACCTGAGCTCAAGGCAGATGCTTAACCAACTAAGCCATCCAGGTACCCCATGAAGGCTAATTTTAATGAGTGAAGGCATGTGTACCTTTTAAATTCAAAAAGCAAAAGAAAGAAGCAAGAACCAAAAGAAGGCAGACCTAGGTGGAAGAGACAAGTTAGATAGGAGGAGTCAAAATAATGAACCTTCCCCAAGATCCACGTTCTAATCTCTGAAACTTGTGAATGTGTTACCTTACCTGGCAGAAAGGGCTTTGTAGATGTGATTAAGTGAAGGATCTTGAGAGGGAAATAGTATTCTGGATTATCAGGGTTGAACCCAAAATCATCAAAAGGTGCTTTAGGAGAGGGAAATATGAGGAAAGCAGAGCCTTGAAGTTGGAAAAAAATATGAAGATGCTACCCTGCTAGCTTTGAAAATAGAGGAGATGGGGGTTGTCTGTGTGGTTCAGTTAAGTGTCTGACTCTTGATTTTTGGCTCAGGTCATGATATCAGGTTCGTGACCTCAGGGTTGTGAGAATGAGCCCCATGTCAGGCTCCATGTTCAGCAGGGAGTCTGTTTGAGATTCTCTCTTCCTTTCCCTCTGTCCCCCCCCCACTCCCTCTCAAATAAATAAATCTAAAAAAAAAGAAAGAAAGAAAATATAAGAGGTGGGTATGAACCAATTCATGTGTGTGACTTCTAGGAACTGGAAAAGGCAAGGCAATGAATTTTCCCCTAGGGCATTTAGAGTAAAATTCAGCTCTGCCAACAGTGATTTTGGCCTAGCGAGACTTACGTTGGACTTCTGATCTCTAGAACAGTAAGATAATAATTTTGTATTAAGCCACTAAGAAACTTGTTGCAGCAGCAATAGAAAACATACATTGTGATACCTGGGTGGCTTAGATGGTTAAGTGTCTGCCTTCTACTGAGGTCATGATCTCCAGGTCCTGGGATTGAGCCCTTGGTTGGCCTCCCAGCTCAGCATGGAGTCTGCTTCTCCCTCTCCCTCTGCCTCTCTCCCTGATTGTTCCCCCCTCTCTCTGTCTCTCAAATGAATAAATAAAATCTTTTTTTAAAAAATTACAAATATCATTTGTTGAAAGACTGTTACAGATACATACATATACATGCTTTTTTTCCATAAAAAGCCTTTGGGTTTTGTTTATTATTATTATTATTATTATTATTATTATTATTATTATTATGTTGTGCCGTGACCATATAGTACATCATTAGTTTTTGATGTAGTGTTCCATGATTCTATGGATAAATAAAATCTTAAAAAAGAAAAGAAAACGAATACAGGCACCACTGGAGCTATGTGCCTTGAAAAGAGGACTACATCATCTTGTGAGACTAGAGAAAACATAAAATGAATAATGCAACAGGGAGAGTTTTGGGTATAACAAATAAAGGGACAATGAGAATTTATTTGTGTCCAAATAGGCTCTTTCATAAGTACTAAAAGTTAAACTGAATGAATTAGGACTAGTTAACTCAGACCTAAATGTTAAAAGCAGCAATTATACATTTTGGTTGTGATCATTAGAATATGGATTGGTTCTATTTCAAGTAAACAAAATAGAAAATGACTGAAATATTCCAAATAGATAACTCGTACTGCTCAGAAGGATTGTTTTTTTAAACTGTAGATTTTCCACTTGAAACTCCATGAGGGTGATGAATCACATGTCTTTCTTATGATTATTTCCCATGCCTAGCACAGTGCCTGGCATATTACATGTGTCCAATAAACATTTGCTATATGAGTGAATAAAAGGAGATGCTTTACCATAGGGAGTCTCCAACATATTAAGAAATATTAAATACAAATTTTATTTACACACAAATTTTCATGAAGATGGGTTTTTCAGTCTTATTAAGAAATGATTGACAGGGGCGCCTGGGTGGCTCAGTTGGTTAAGCAACTGCCTTCGGCTCAGGTCATGATCCTGGAGACCCGGGATCGAGTCCCATGTCGGGCTCCCTGCTCGGTGGGAAGCCTGCTTCTCCCTCTCTCACTCCCCCTGCTTGTGTTCCCTCTCTGGCTGTGTTTCTTTCTGTCAAATAAATAAAATCTTTAAAAAAAAAAGAAATGATTGACAAAAAAAAGAAATGATTGACATACATTATTATATAAGATTAAGGCATACAGCATGATGGTTTCATGCATGTATATCATGAAATGATTGCCAAAATAGGTTAAGCTTACATCCATCTTCTCATATAAAATAAGAAGAAAAGAAAGAAAGCAAAGAGAAAGATATTTTCCTTGTGTTGAGGACTCTTAGGATTTACTCTCTTAACAACTTTCCTATATATCATACAATATTGTTAGCTATAGTCATCATGTTGTACATTATGTCCCTAGGACTTACCTTATAATTGGAAGTTTGTACCTTTTGACCACTTTCTTCCAGTTCCCCTTCCCCCCAACCTCCACCTCTGGTAAACATAAATCTGGTCACATTTTCTGTAAGTTTGGTTTTTTTTTGTTTTCTGTTTTGTTTGTTTTTAGATTCCACATATAAATGAAATTATATAGTATTTGTCTTTTTCTGACTTATTTCACTTAACATAATACCCTCAAGGTCTATGCATGTTGTCACCAATAATAGTATTTCCTTATTTTTTTTACAGTTGAATAATGTTACATACATACACACACATACACGTACCATAACTTGTTTATACATTCATCTATCAGTGGACACAGGTTGTTTGCATGTTTTGGCTGTTGCAAATAATACTGCTATGAGCACAGGTGTGTGGATATATTTTTGAGTTAGTATTTTCGTTTCCTTTGGCTATATTCCCAGAAGGGGATTGTTGGATCATATAGTAGTTCTATTTTTAATTTTTTGAGGATCATCCTAACTTTTCCATTGTGGCAGTATCAATTTATAACCCTACCAACAGTGCACAGTGTCTACTTTCTCCACATCTATGCCAACATTTTTCATCTTTTGCCTTTCTTGTGATGGCCATTCTGGCAGGCATGAGGTGATATCTCATTGTGGTTTTAATTTGCATTTCCCTAATGACTGCCATTATTGAGCATCTTTTCATGTACTTCTTGGCCTTTCATATCTCTTGTTTGGAGAAATGTCTATTCAGGACTTTTGCTCATTTTTTAATTGGATTATTTGTTTGTTTGTTCGTTTTTTCTGTTGAATGTAGGAGATCCTTATATATTTTGGATATTAACCCCTTAGCAGACATATGGTTTGCAAATATTTTTTCTCATTCTGTAGGTTGTCTTTTCACTTTGTTGATTATTTCTTTTTCCTGTACAGAAGCTTTTTAGTTTGATATTTTTCCACATTATATTTTTAAATATTTTATTTATTTATTTGACAGAGGAGAGAGAGAGAGAGAGAGAGAGAGAGAGAGAGAGAGAGAGAGAGATCACAAGTAGGCAGAGAGGCAGGCAGAGAGAGAGGAGGAGGCAGGCTCCCCACTGAGCAGAAAGCCCAATGCAGGCCTCAATCCCATGACCCTGAGATCATGACCAGAGCTGAAGGCAGAGGCTTAACCCACTGAGCCACCCAGGCGCCCTCTACATTATTTTTAATTTTGTTGTTTGTGCTTTAGTTTTCATATCAAAAACATTATTACCAAGACCCATGTCAAGGAGCTTTACTCCTATGTTTTCCTGTAAGAGTTTCATGGTTTCTGGTAATAAATTTAAGAATCTAAGCCATTTTGAATTATTTTATGAGTGGTTAAGATATGGGTATAGTTTTATTCTTTTATATGTGAATATATAATTATCACAGCACCATTTGGGGGGTGGAGGGATGGGAGAGCTTGGTGGTGGGTACTGGGGACACCTAAAGTGTGGAGCACTGGGTGTGGGGAATGGGGAATGAATCTTGGAACACTGGGAAAAAAAATTAGTAACAATAAAAAAAAAAGAGCTACCCTATGACCCTGCAATTGCACTACTGGGCATTTACCCCAAAGATACAGATGTAGTGAAAAGAAGGGCCATATACACCCCAATGTTCATGGCAGCAATGGCCACAATTGCCAAACTGTGGAAAGAGCCAAGGTGCCCATCAACAGGAATGGATAAAGAAGAAGTGGTACATATATACAATGGAATACTATGCCTCCATCAGAAAGGATGAATACCCAACTTTTGTAGCAACATGGACTGGATTGGAAGAGATTATGCTGAGTGAAATAAGCCAAGTAGAAAAAGTCAAGTATCACATGGTTTCACTTACTTGCAGTGCATAAGGGTAAATATAGAGGACAGTAGGAGAAGGAAAGGAAATGGAATGTAGGGTAATCCAGGGAGAGTAATGAAACATGAGAGACTCTGGACACAGAAACAAACTGAGGGACTTGGAGGGAGGGGGTGGGGGATGGGAGAGCCTGGTGGTGGGTACTGAGGGCACCTATTGCATGGGGCACTGGGTGTGGGGAATGGGCAATGAATCTTGGAACACTGAAAAAATAAAATGAATTTAAAGTAAAAAACAAAAACAAAACAAAACAAAACAAAAAACAACAAAAAAAGACTGTTTTTTTCTCCATTGAGTATTTTTGGCTCCCTTGTCAAATATTAGTTGGCCAGATATGCTCGGCTTTATTTCTGGGCTCTATATTCTGTCCTATTGTTTTTTTGTGTGTGTGTGTACTTGTATGTCAGTATCATACTTCTTAAATGACTTTAGCTTTATAGTATAGCCTGAAATCATAAAATGTGATGCTTTTTACTTTGTTTTTCTTTCTCATGATTTCTTTGGCTATCTAGGGTCTTTTGTGATTCCATATAAATTTCAGAATTTTTTTTCTACTTCTGTAAAAAATGCCATTGGAATCTTGGTAGCGATTGCATTGAATCTGTAGATGGTTTTAGATAGTATGGATATTTTAACAATATTAATTCTTCCAATCCATGAACACAAAATACTTTTCCATTTATTTGTGCCTTCTTCAATTTTGAAGATAGGTTTTACACACAGAGAGAGATGTCAGCAATTGGATTTATCATTTACTCAGCATAATGGGCATTTTGTGCTTTTGCTCTCCGTTCTAGTGATAGAGGATAAAGCAGTGCACAAAACCATGTGTTTTTTCTCATACAATGTTTAGTATTTTAAGAGAAGACAGATAGTAAATAGATGCACTATGGATTCACAAGTACTTCTGTATCTTCCACAGGGAAATGGCATTATTTATCCAATATTAATAGAATGTGAGCTCTGACTGATTTAAAAAAATGAGTTTGCACTCATCTATATTTTTTATCTAGTTCCCCTTTTTATTGGGTTCTACCAAAGGGTGGTTATTTGATAGAACAAACACATTCTATGTACCAAGTTCTGTGCTAGTTTCTCTCTATTGTCTACCCACCTAAGATGTATGTACTATTTACTATTTTAAGATAACGTTAAAGGTGATTTACATACATTATTTTCTATTATTATCCCCAGTTTACACATGAAAAAAACAGGCTCAGAGAAGTAGGGTAATTCACAAGAACACACAGTGAGTAAATATAGAAACAGGATTTGATGCTTACTTATCACCAGAACCGATTATACACAAACTATCAAACCACTGTGTTTAGCCCAAATAAAATTAAACATGACCTAATCTTCTTTTTTTTCAAGACCTACTTATTTATCTGAGAGAGAGAGAAAGAGAGAGAGAGAAGGGGGAGGGACAAGGGGAGAGGGAGAGAAAGAATCTCAAGTCCACTCTCTACTGAGCACAGAGCACAACACAGGGCTCAATCTCAGGACTCTGATACCATGACCCGAGTTGAAATCAAGAGTCAGATGCTTAGCCGACCATACCATCCAGGCACCATGACCTAAACTTCTTTACTCTTGTATTTTAGCAAGTTACAGTAAAAAGCTCTTGAGTTTTCAGTTTGAATTGGAGTTATAATAAAGAACTCTATAACATAACACTGCTGTGCAGGAAGGCTTTGATTCATTAAACCAAATGCTTTGAGGGAGTGGCAGATGTTGGAGGTGTGAAGGAGCACCAGTGCTGTTGAGACCAGTCTACCAGTGCACAAACTAGTGTGTGAATCTAGAGGATCTTTCTTAAAAGTGTTTTACTGAGCCATACCTTTCTCTAGGCCTCCCTTCCCCTGTTACAAATTTTACCTTTGCTTTTACTTACTGACTTTCTGAATTTCATAATATCATTAATTGCCTGGTCTAAGTCCCTACTGCAGTGCTACGAGTGGAGAAGCATTACAATCTGTCCCTGGTCATGAGGAGGGGCTGGGACTCAAGGGACGGAGGCAGAATGCTACTTTTAGTTAACTACAGATGATTTCCCATAACCTAGATGCAGTTCTGGGTTGTTGGAGCTCAGATCATTTGAATAACAGGCTGCATTGACTAAGCTCCCATCCCCTGATGGGAGTCTGTCTAGTTTGAGCTCAAGAAGCTGATGTGATTAAGTGCATGGGTTTTGATTAGGTGGATTTTGACAAGGCTTATTTGATTGTGTCAATCTGGGGTTTCTTGAGGAATTGCTTCTGTCTTGAAATTGAACCACAACTTGACATGTCTGGGAACTTGGGATTTCCAGGCTGTGAGGCTGAAGGAATTAATTTTAATTGGCTAAAAGTAAAGACCCTGGGATTCAGAATACAGTGCAAGCCCCCATTATCTCAACCAACCATTTGTTTTCTTATCATGGACTCTAATTTAAAGAATATTCACAGGCTCTGCTGATCCTTTTAATCTTTTCACTGGGTCTGAGAGTTACAAGTGTACCCAGCCTGAGAAGTTCCTTGGCTTCACCCTACAGGATTCATACTTGAACCATGTTTTACTCAAGCACCCTTAATAGAGCCTCTAGGCAGCACATCTGCAATAAGGCAATGGAGAGAGTAAGGGAGGTCAAAGTGGGATTAATGATAACATCATGTGCAACTAATTATTCATTTCACTAAATGCTGTAACATTCTGTTCTTTCTGGGTAGTGAAAACCTATGGGGCCTGCCATAAAGATCAAGTTCAGCACTTCCTTAATTACTGCAAGGCTTCATCTTATTGGCAATTCAAAAGAATTCCCAGGCTACTTCCCCTATTAAAGTCAGGAAAGTCCCTTCTGCCTGCTGCTCTACCTACTTGTGTTCTCTCTCTGTCAAATAAATACATAAAATCTTTTTTAAAAAGAGGGTTGCCTAGGTGGCTCACTCAGTTAAGCAACTACTTTTGGCTCAGGTCATGATCCTAGGGTCCTGGGATAGAGCTGAGCATTGAGCTCCCTGCTCAGCAGGGAGCCTGCTTCTCCCTCTGCCTGTCACTCTGCCTACTTCTGCTATCTCTGTGTCAAATAAATAAATAAGATCTTTAAAGTCAGGAGAATCTTAACATTGTGGGAAATGGAGTATCCATATGCACATATTTCTTATGTTTGGATGTCGTTGACCATTTAATCTTACATATAAGAACATAGTCGTACATATTTTTTTATGTTCATTTAGTGTTTAATTTTTGGCACACACTTGGGATAGTTTAGGAAAAAGTGGGACTCTCTGAGGTAAGGGAAGTTGATCTCATACTGTAGGCCCCTTTATTTTGAGCAAAAAGATTTTAAAGCCTACCTCAAAGCTCTTAGATGGACCCAGCTTTCCATTGAACTAATTTCACAATGACTTTCCAGCTTTCCATCACCAATAGCATCTTGTTAATGACACAGAGCCTTAAAACTGTTTTTTTGTTTTGTTTTGTTTTTTAAGGCATGAATATCTGTTGATTGAGATCTATTTTTTTAAAGATTTTATTTATTTATTTGACAGAGAGAAACACAGTGAGAGAGGGAACACAGCGAGAGAGGGGAGTGAGAGAGCAAGAAGCAGGCTTCCCACTGAGCAGGGAGCCCAATGCGGGGCTTGATCCCGGGTCTCTGGGATCATGACCTGAGCCAAACGCAGTCACTTACCCAACTGAGCCACCCAGGCGCCCCTAATGAGAGCTATTTTTGAATAGAAGCAGATGTAATACTCAAACTCGGTTCTTTGGGTGATTCTATAGTAATTGTATGCCAAATGTATACATTTTTCCCCTCTTCTGCTACCAACTTATAAAAAGCAAATGCCTACAGTAACACAAAAATTCAATGACCCATGCAGCTTAGAATTTCATCATTAACCATGCCAGCAAAGTATGGATAGTGAGATACCATGGTTACTTATGTGATGTTCTCCTAGTATTTCTAATTTCCCAAAATTTGGGAGAAACAGAAAGCCAGACATACACTCTTTTCCATGCTTCCCTGGTCACAGCATCTTGCTTATGAATTAAAATTAAGAAAGATTAATCAGTTTGCTGCTGTAGAGCATGTGGAAGATGGCTGCTCCAAGGATGCATGTAGAGAGGCCGCTATAGGCCTGTGATTCATTGCTCTGTCAGCAGTGTGAGACACACTGTATGAAAATGCCATATAAATGCAAATACAAATACAAACAGCACCTTCCCCTGTTGGCTAGTGATAAGGTGCTCATCCAGATGGGAGGTTAAGATTTAAAAGCAGAGAAGTAATAGTTGGGAGGGAAAAATACACAATTACTCCTCAAAGTTTCCTTTTTAAGAAAGTCATTAAAGTGCTTGTTGCCTCCCCTCCCCCAACCAATGACAGTTATTCACACAACCTAAATGGGTAGGCCATAGTCAGAAACAATGAATTTGTCACTAATTCAATCAGGAAGGGGAGAAATTCAGAAATAGGATTTAGAGATGGGTAATTTAATGTACAAAGGAGATTGTTTTCCCCAGAGGTGAGCAGCTTACAACCAAGTTGCCCCTGATGTGGGCTTTAGTTATTGACTTAATAGTGAATTTGGGTCTTACTTTATAATTTCTTACATTATTAAAGTTCTTTAGATGGAAGGTGATAAAAAAGCAACAAAACATCCAAGTGAAGTTCTCTGCCATGTGCCAGGCACTGTTTTTCCTGGCAATGGAAAGGAGATGAGGGGTTTGCAGAGAACCATTTTCTCAGTTGTGCTTCCTGATTTTGTTGCAGCTTGATGGCTTACTGTTGGTATAAGAAAAGATCTCTTAAGTTGAATGTGAAAGGAGAATGAATAGTGGAATTATGGAATTTGACAGCTTCAGTGGGCCTTAGAGGATATTTACCACTATTCCAGGACTGAAAATTTAACCAGACTCTGTCAGTAGTGAAGTTTCCAATTCAATCAGCATTCTTGTATAGGAGCCTGAAAAGTCCCATTTGGCTTTCATCTAGTCTAGAATTACAAAAACTGGGATCCCAAAACAAAGATGTATTGGGAGTTACCTGCTTGTCCTTCCTGACATCATCCTCAGAGCTAAGGGACCTCCTAAACAACCCACCTTGACCTGTATAACCTATTTGAAAGATGACACTCACTGAATTATTGAAACTCTTCTTAAGCCACATCATATTACCTGACTGACCCTTGTCTTGGAGCACTGTGTTCACGACAACTTCACTGTATTGGTTCCAAAGCTATTTTTGCAGAGTATCACATTTGGAATGAGGTCAGATAGCTTACTTTTAAACTTTTGGGAATATGTGTGTTTCCTTTTAGACTCAAAAGCAAAAAAAAAAAAAAAACTATTGTCCACAATGTCATTCAGATGATCTTAGTGTTGTCACTTTTCTCGCTTAATACTTGTGTTATCTTCTAATTGTCTACTGTATCTAAGGAACATTGGTCAATTTGGCATGCAGAACCTGCCATTAATTTAATTGTTGATCATTTATATCAGGGATCAGCAAATTTTGGTCCATGAGCTGGTCATGTCTTTTTACAAATAGAGTTTTATTGGAATACAGCCATGTTCTTGTTTATATATTATCTCTGGCTGCTTTCCCACCACAACAGTATAGTTGAAACAGAGATTTTGACCCACCCTATGAAGACAAAAATATTAAAATGTAGTCCTTTACAGAAAAAGGTTGATAACTCCTGGTCTGTATCACTGGTTTTTAATTAGAGTACAACACAATCATAGGAGGAGCTTTTTAAAAATACAGATTGCTAGAACCCTATGTTGGTTCTATTAAATAAAAACATTCCCCTATGTTTATTGTAGCATTATTTAAAATAGCCAAAAATGGCAGTAACCTAAGTATCCATTAATAAATGAATGGATAAAGATGTACACACTCAATGGAATATTAGTCATAAAAAAGGATGAGATCATACCATTTACAAACATGGATGGACCTAGAGTGTATTATGTTAAGTGAAATAAAACAGACTATGACAAATAGCATATGGTTTCACTCATACATGGAATCTAAAAAACAACATAAATGAATAAGTAAACAAACAAAAAGCAGAATCAGACCTGTAAATACAGAGAACAAAATTATGGTTGCTGGAGGGAAGGAGGGTAAGGGTAGAGGCAAAATGGGTGAAGGAGAGTGGGACACATAGGCTTCCAGTTATGGAATGAATAAGTCATGGGAATAAGAGGTACAACATAGGGATTACAGTTAATGATATTCTAATAACACTGTATGGTGACAGATGGTAGCTACACTTGTAGTGAGCATAGCATAACATATGGAGAATTTGATCGCTATGTTGTACACCTGAAATTAATGTAACATCGTGTGTCAAACATATTGATTTTTTTTAAAAGGACCTTCATGGGTGCTACTTGGCCTTGGTGTTTTGAAAAAATAAAGTCCAGGTGATACTGACATACCCCAGGTAGGAAATACTGTTTTCTGCCAACATTTCAACTTATAACACAAGCTTATGGGTTCAGTTTGCATTGTATTAAAAATAGCAACAGAAATTTGACTAATTCTTTCCAAATTAATGACATAGGATCTTTATATCCCTCCCAAGTTTACACCTAAGATATTGTTGGGAGTTCCCAGCGGTTTTTATATGTAGTATTTTTTTTAATTGAAGATTAATAGAAATACAAATGTGTAACCTTGAATAAGTTTGACATTGTTAATTGCTACCTGCCACCAATTATCATAAATATGCATTGTGTATCCTCATGTCCATGAAGCACTATCCACTCTCCCTGGTATTTCCTTGTCTGTCAGGTACCACTGTATTGTCACAATTAATAAAAAGATGTCATCAGCCTCTGGAATGTCAGATACCCTGGGTTTTCAAAGAATACAAAAACACTAATGAAAGGGATGCATGCACCTTTATGTTTATAGCAACATTATTTATAATAGCCCGTGTCAATCAATTGATGATAGATAAAGAAAATGTGATATACACACACAGATACACACACACACACACACACACACCACACACACACACACATACACACATACACAGAGGAATACTATTCGGCCATCAAAAAGAATGAAATCTTTCCATTTGCAATGACAAGGAATGAGTTAGAGAGTATAATGCTAAGTGAAATAAGTCAGAGAAAGACAAATGCCATATGATTTCACTCATATGTGGATTTTAAGAAACAAAACAAACAAGCAAAGGGGAAAAACGAGAGAGGGAGAGAGAGAGAGATAAAGCAAGAAACAGACTTGTAATTATAGAGAATAATCTGATACTTATTAGAGGTGGAGGACTAGGTTAAATTGGAGATAGGGATTAAAGAGCATACTTGTGATACACACAGGATGATGTTTGGAACTGTTTAATTATTACACTGTACACCTGAAACTAATATAATATCCTATGTTAACTAACTGTAATTACAATTAAAACTTAAATCAAAAAGAGATACATTGGGATTTACTGCTAAGTATAAATCAATCCTCCTTCTCCTTTCTGTACTCCATTGTATTATAGGCATACCCAGGTACAGATGCTGATACTGCAACATCTTACGGAGTTATTAGTAAAGCATTTAAAGTTTTACTTGTTCTTTATAAATCTCAAACATGAATCTAACATGGACTGGTTCAGGAAATAATCCTGTTATATTCAGATTCATCTACTCTTTGTTTTTCTACTAAGCTTGTTATGCCTGGTTATTTTTTCACTTTGAATAATTTTGTTTTAGAAGGTTTCTCAGGTTCTCAATAAGTAGGCCACCATTTTCCCAGGCCTGACAATATGTCAGAATCCCATCATAAGCTCACGCTGGAAAAGCCATTCACTGTTTTCGCCTCTAGTTCATACCCCACAACCCTCAAAGGACTTTTAGCAAAATTTCAATTCTATAATTAGCATGAAGTTAAAATACTTTCAGTGTATGTTTATTCTTATAAGGAATTGAGTCATAGAGTCCTGAAGGAAAGAGTTAGCTGGGTGGATAATCTTTTCTTTAAATGAACAAAGGAAAATGAAATAAATTATATGTTGAGAGTAATTGCCAAAGTTGAAAGTGCCTAGAGAAGCCTGTTCAAGGTGTTTAAGAAGTTTGGAAAGCATTTTAATTGATGAATGGGTATATTTACCCTCAAGAAGAGGAGCCAAAAGAGAGCTATGATACATGACTTCACATGTTTGAAAGGATGCTGTATAGAAGGATTTAACTTGTTCTTTATAACTGAGTTTGGCCAAAACTAAGACCAGTAAATGAAAACCAGAATGAAACAGAGTTGACTTGAGTCTAAGAAAAGGGCTTTGTGACATTAGAATAGACTCCTGTAAAAAAAAAGTAGTAAATTCCTCTTTATTGTATATACCCTAATTAAACCTAGATGATCAACTACCTGGGATTTAGCACATGGGGCTCCTGCACTGGATGGGAGGCTCAGCTAGATCAATAGATTCAGACTTCTCTGGGAGGCCCTAAAGTATTTCACATTAGTGCATCAGAAGCATCTAGCTATGTAAGAAGTGGGGAAGGTAATAGAGACAGATAAACATAAATTTACAAAAAGAAAAGATGAAAGAATAGTATTCTAGAATAATTCTTGACCACTACTGCATTCCCAATTTCTAGGACACCATTTAATATAAAATAAGTACTCAGTAAACAGTGATAAATTAGTGAATTAATGAATGAGAGAAAATAACTCACTGCCAATAACAACAAGGACAAAGAAGTAGAATACAAGAATAAAGGAACGTCAGCATTTTGTGTTTGTGTTGTTTGTGGGGGAAGTGTGGAGGAATAGTGAGTCTATTACTGAAGAGTCCTTGGGTAGAGGAAAGTGAGTTTCAAAGTGAATTTGAGTTTTGAAGGAGATGAAATGGCAGAGATGACGTAAGTGAAGACAGAATAACAATAGAAGTTCCCTAAGAAACAGGTGTTTCATCTGTCTTGTTTACTGGTGCATTCCCAATGCATAACTGAGTTCCTAGCATGCAAGTAGGTGAAAATATACTACATTTGTTAGTATACATGTGAAATAGAATATAATTTGTTAGAATTCATGCAAAATATATGTTTGTTAAATGAATACATACATATGTATATCCATATCCATATATATATATATGTGTAGTGATGGAAATGAGTCATGTATAGCGTGCCACAGGTTGATTTTGAAATTTCAAATATGAAAGGTGTGAGTAGTGTTCAAACTAATTGTTTCTAAACCTCAATTTGAAAATGATATTCTAGAATATCCTTTTTCTGGATAAACATTAATAGTGTCTCCAACCATTCTCCATGCTATATTCTACTTATGCCACTTGTTAGCTGTGTGTTCTTAAATAAGTTTATAACCACTCTGAACTTCTGTTTCCCTATCTGAAATAGAGATAATAACAATAATACCTCATAGTACTGTTGTGAGGATTCAATGAAATAATTTGTATAAAGTACTGGCAGATGATACATGACTTTTTTTTTCTTTTAAAAGTCTGAAATGGTATAGTGGAATCATCCAACATTGGTTCAAATATTGGCACTACATATTAGCTGTTTTAATTTGGACATGTTATTTAACATCTCTGAGCCTAAGAGTAGCCTTGTTCAAAGGATTTTTGGGAGGGATAAGTGAGAAAAATAGATACAAAATATTAGGTACAGTACATGAAAAGTGCTTAATAAGTAGTAGTTGTTATGCTTATTACCTGGCTAGATCTCAAGGGCTTCTGTTGTGATCAACTTTTCCTAAACACATTCCCAGTTGGTGCACATCCTTCTGAAAGAGTGGTGGCTAGAAGTCAGCTGAATACTACAAGTGTGGCCTGACCAGAGGGTAATGGACCAGCCCTATTATTTCTTTAAATATCAAACATTTAGTACTGTAAGTTAGACTGCATTAGCTTTTTTGTTAACCCTTGATTAATGCTGTTTCAGATTGAATTTACTGGGAGGAGTATCACACTCTCCCTATACTTCTTTTATCTATGTCAATGTGGTTTCTTGGGCCCACACAACTTTTGGGGTCATGAATCCCATCTATTTACTTTCTAGTTATGGACCAGTCAACTTTAGAGCACTCAGCTTCACAGTTATAGGGTAGGTGTAATGCTTGCATCCACCCTAGCAAGGTGTCAAAAGAGTTAATAAATTTAAAAAGTCCTTAGAGATTTTTTACAGGTTATGAAGGAAACTCTGTTACATGAAGTAGTAATGTTTCTTATGGAATGGTTACATATATTTCATTGCTTTCTGTAAATACACACAGGAACAATTCAGATGTTTCTGAAAGACATTATTTATTCAACATGCCATTAGACTTTCCCTGCTGGGTTGTATTGATAATACTTGATCTTGTACCTTGAAAAGTCCATTACTAAAAGGCCACTGAAGTCCATGGCAAGGACAATGAAAACTTGAGCTCTAAATTGAAAATGTTTTTCTAAAATAGTAGGCAGCTGGGAATTGCTGTCCTTAATGTGTACCTGTATTTGTGCTGTACTGTGAACAGTAATAAATGATATATCAGAGTTTTAAGAGCATGGACTCTGAAATCAGACTGCTTTGATTTAAATTCTTGCTATACCATAGCTGTGTGATCTTAAGCATATTATTTTTGCCTCAGTTTCTTTATCTATAAAATTGAGATAAAAGTAATAATTATCTCATAAGGTTGTTATGAGGAATAAATAAATTTATATACATTTATCAGTTAGAATGGTACCTTGTAAGTAGTAAGTGCTATGTGTTAGTTATAATTCTTATTCTAATATTACTATAGTTCTAGCTATAATTACAGTATTACTCTCTTGCTGGGTTTTCCAGATCTGTTAGTGAGCACAAGACCCTCGTCTGATATCCTAATCCTTTAGGAAATCCTGTTGGTTCTACCTTCAAAGTCTGTACAAAAGGTCACCACTTCTCATCATTTCCACCACTACTGAGCTGACCTAAATCACTATTGTCTCTTTTTATAAATATTTCAGTAGCTTTCAATTAGCTCTCTGCTTTCACTCTTGCTCTGGACCTCCACCTCCCACCAATTTTTTTTCAACACAGCGACTAGCGTGACTACTTAAACCTAAGTTGGATCATGACATTCCAATGTTTGAACATCCTCCAGTGACCTTCATTTCAGAGTAAGCTCCTCATATGGCCTTACAAAACCCTTTGTAATCAAGCCCCCATGACCTTTATGACCAGTTCTCCTCAGTCTCCCTCTTAATAAACCCATTTCTGTCATCCTGTCATTTTTACTATGTTTCAAACATGTCAGGCATGCTCCTCAGGGACTTTGCATTTGCTTTCTTCTCTGCATGTAAACTCTTCCCCCAGATAGCCACAAAGCTTTCTTTCTTACTGCCTTAAGCTCTTTGCTCAAATCTCATTTTCTTAGTGAAGGCTTTCCTGAACCTATGTTAAAAATTGTATCCCTTTCAAAATCAGCATCCTCTATTTTCTGACTCTGATTTTTTTTTACATAGTTTTGGACACCATTGTGTATAACGTATGATTTAGCTTATTTGAACATAACTGTTTTCTACCCTTATCCACAATAATATAAGTTCTGAGATCAGGTACCATGCTTTGTCCAGTGCTAGATATGAACTTGGTAATATAGGTACCCAATAAATGTTGGAGAATGTTTAAGCAATTCTCTGGATGTAGTCAAAAGGATTTCATAGTATTTAGAATTACTAGATACAGAATACCTTAGGTTTTGATATACTCCCTAATGATCTTGAATTATTCTTTTCATTTTCAGAAACAGTCATAGTTACCAGTTACCAGTCATAGTTAATGGAAGGAATTTGATGTATCTTATTGGAATCTAGAGGGTGAGTGATTATGTAGTAGGAAAGGACCAGGAGCTTAGGTACCCTGGTGCGCTGAGCATCACAAAGGAGTTAGAAAATCTAAAATAATAGAATTCTTAAGTGGAAAGAAGCCTAAAGACTTTAGGGAAAATATAATTCTTTATTTGGCAGATAGGAAAATTAAAATGCAAAAGGCTTCCTGGTTCATTAGCAGCACATTGAAATTTCAGATTCTAGTCTAGATATCAAGTTTAATGCCATT
The DNA here is from genome assembly GCA_004023965.1 of Spilogale gracilis. NCBI lineage: Eukaryota > Metazoa > Chordata > Mammalia > Carnivora > Mephitidae > Spilogale > Spilogale gracilis. The sequence goes on from PITA01003366.1 coordinate 84,561, forward strand.
TTTATTACGTGTGATCTCTATTTCTAGGTAGGGGTCAGTGTACCATCTAGTTAAGAGACATTCAACATATAGAAATAAAACAAACTTGAGTGGGGGGAGAATGGTCAAAATGGATATGGGTTCATCTGAGGTGTTTCTTGAAAGATGCATTTTGACATATTTTTGATGGAAATAAAGGCTTGAACTGGAAGGGGGAAGCGTTTATATTGTAGACGAGGAAGAGGAATAGATTGCTTGAAATTTTAGAGCAGGAATTAGCAAGTCAATACTTTTTTTTTGTTTCTTTGTGTGGGAGTAAAGGTTACAGTTAAAAATAACATTGCTTAAAGCAAAAGTATCGAATCTTTGCAAGGTGAAGCTTATTTCACAACAAACAACTTACTCTCTGGGCTCATAGTTGACTGTCATACAATTGATGCTAGGAGACACTGTTAAGCAGTCCTAAAATGACTGTGTAAAAGTGAGGTTAGTAGTTTGTTGGTCCTGAGAGAAGGCAGGAATTGGCTGGATTGTTTTGCATTTGAAGTAGGTACAGGTCAACCAAATAGATGTAAGAAGGGGAATGGGTTTAGAAGATTGGGAAGTAAGGTCTAATTTTTGGAATGAAAAAAGAAATTTAAGCATCCTTCTTTACCTCATTACATTCTGTTTTCTACCTGGTTGTAACAGAGATACACATTAATATTTTCTTTTTCAAATCCATGCATCAGACAGTTCTGTCACTTTTTAGATACATGACATTGAACAAATTGCTTAACCTCTCTGAATTTAAATGTCCTTATCTATCAAACAGGTGATAAATACCATAGCCACCCCTTAGGGTGACTATGATGACTGAAGGAACTGATGTATTTAAAACACTGCCTCATACACAGTGTGTTCTAAATCATATATAAGTTTTATTCTGTATAACAAAGCTTCCAATTTGTATTATGTGTCATTGAGTATACAGCATGATAATATGTATTCTCATTTGTTTCTCCCATAAATCTGGTGAGGCAGATGCCACTTTGGTTGTTGTTATTGTCAATAATTTAATTTTTTAAAAAGGGCTATTTGCTTGTCACTATCATCACTTAAAAGCAATTGCTAGCTTATACACAAAAAGGCATACCTTTTCAGTTGTTTTGCTATGTGGAATCATTCTCTTTACTATACTATTTCAAAATTCAGAACTAATGCCTACATTTTTCTAAATGAATATTTCTTTTTTTTCCTCTAAATGACTATTTCAGCAGTCACTTACTTCTTCTTTATGCCAAAAAAATGTGGACACTCTTCAAATGACACTATTTTGTTTCTTATTTTAGAGATGGACTTATTCTGACCTTTAAAAGCTAAGAATTTTTATCCAGAAGGAGGATGATCTCTGTTTATGCTGATGATTTCTCATATATGTGTTCAGTTAAATGATATAGAGAGTTGTTGATGTTGAAATACCATATGCTGAGTCCAGGTTGGGCTTAGAGTTTTTATAAAGGTGTTGGAGGCTACTGTTGTGAAATTGCTAAAGACACATGGACACATGTTCCTTGTAACATCCATCAAGGAATAGGCTTTCACATTGTTTATAAACAGGGTTGTGGGAAAGAGAAACAGATGACACTGTGAACACTGAAGTGAAGAAATAGAATCAAAGTCTCTGAATACTATTGGAGCTCACTTTCTCAGAGACTTAACTCCTAGAAATACTCTCTGCAATATTTGAGATAGAGTCTAAGACTGTATCTGCTTGAGAGAAATACAGAAACAAAGAAACTACCCCCCTCACACACATTCACAGTCACAGACCAAAAAAACCACAGTTAAATTAAGAAAGACAGATTGAGTTAGAGATAGATTGAAGAAAACATAGGCAGAGAGAAACGGACCTCGGAGAACTCCATTATTTTCTGTATTAATGTAGAACCCTGCTTTGGCTGGAGTTCAGAGTGAAACAACTTGCCATGGGGACTGCTTATGAAACCAGGAGTACAGTGTGTACTGAAAAATGTCATTGTTCTGCTGACAGACACTGGAACCACATGGGACATTTGGGGCAATCTATAATCTGAAAAATCCATTATGGGAGGTGGGGATGGGAGTTCCTAAATAGCTATAGAATGTACAATGCCTCTGGAGTCACCAAAATGATCAGATTCTAATGGCCAAGATCCTACTCTGCATCTAGAAGGCCAGAGGCCAGACAAAGCCATCAGGCAAAATTATATGTACAACCAGAAGGAAATTGGTCTTTCTACCAAGCACATAGAATAGTGGACAGATAATGGAATGATGAGGCTCAAAGATGTAAGACGCAGGCATGTGTAGCAAAATGGGGTGGAGGAAGGGAGGACCGTAGTACAGAAAACATGGATAGAAATGATCTAAATATATAAGATAGGCATAATTCAGCTGATATATTAACAATAATTTAGAAACATTATAAAATAGTAGATAGCCTCTGATTGAAATTAAGAAAGCAAAAGAGGCTTCAATCTGTATATCTTGATGGGAGGTTGCTTAACCAACAGATGAGCAATCTATTCAATTTATATCTGAAAAAAACTTTAATTTTATTGAAAGTGATTATCTTCAATTAAGAACACCTATCCTAATATTACCTTCAGGGAATTCAGACAAGAAACTTCAGTGATAACCTCTGGCAGGAACCTTCCTAAGTACAAGTCGGATTTCTTTTATAACAATAGCAGCACTGGTAATTATTTTTTAAAATTAGAAATAAAATGGGGCATCTGGGTGACTTAGTTGAGCGTCTGACTTCTGCTCAAGTCATGATCCCAGGGTCCTGGAATCAAGTCCCAAATGGGGCTCCCTGCTCCATATGGGGCTCCCTGCTCCACAGGGAGCCTACTTCTCCCTCTCCTTCTGCCTGCTGCTCCCTCTGCTTGTGCTCTCTCTGTCCCTCTCTGTCAAATAAATAAATAAATAAATAAATAAATAAATAAATAAATCTTTAAAGAAAATAGAATTAAAACAAGTTATACAAGTAAATCATGACAATGATGCACAGAAACATACAAAACAGACATGTGAAAGAAAAATTAATTAAGACAACCCCTGCTGTCATTGTTCAAAGCTGACAAGTGTTCATAATTTGGTATCTATTTTTTCAAACATTTTAATCTGCATATATGTAATATTCATGCATGTATTAAAAATACAAATCATAATATGCTATGTATACTATTGATACTGCTTTTCATCCTACAATATATTATATATGCCCTTCCATATAAATTCATACAGTCCTAGGAAGTACCTATATCATAATTCGTAATGAGTGTATAGTATCCCATTGCATGAATGAACCACATCTAGGAACAAAAAAGGCTTAAAAACTTTCCTATCTGTTCTCCACACGGTAGCTTGACAGCTAACTTGATTACAAATATACCTTGTTTTAGAGAACCCACATGGTTTAGTAAAAAGAATACTGGAAGAGGAGTCTGAAGACCAATATTGCTTTTTTTAAACTGAGCTGGTTACTATTTGTAACTTAATAGGCATATTCACCGACAGAGACAGGTCAGTAGAAAGGGAGGGATAAGGTTTTCTTTTACTTTGTTTTCTAAATTCCAGCTGAACTCTTTGTCTACCTTGGTGGAAGGAGTAAGAACAAGTTACCTTACTCAGTGTATTTGATTTATATTTGGGCATGTTTTTTTAAATGAGCGCCAGAGCAGTTGCTCAGCTGGCTTTTCCCTTAGTCTTATTCTGTCTACTGACTTACATGTGCCTCAGAAAATAGGTGCTGTGGCTGGAACAGGAAAAATTTTCTCTAGCTACACAGCCTAGCAAAGTCATTACCTTCTAATAGTTTCCTTACAACATTTGAAAATTACACAGATGTAAAGAGACAACCGAAACCTTTGTACTGTCCTTAATAAGTTCTGGCTGCTCTCCCTTTTCCATGCTGTGCCTCAGTGCCGCCTTCCTTTATCATATTCTGTCTCCCTTCTCACTATCTGTGTGTGCCTAGATCACAGCATCAGGCCTAAAGCCCACTTAACGTTTTCCTAATATCAAAGTACACTGTATTCAGAATATTGTATCCAAAGAATAATTGGTATGTCCAGAGAGTATAAAAGTCCACAGCCTATTCTCCTGTTTGTCTTTGATAATGTGACTAAACCAGGCTGGCTAGTTAATGAGCCAATTATTTTTGAACAAGCCAGCATATCTGGACACATTGCCCTACAGTATTGGAGTTTTATTTTTATTAAGGTCTCTTTTCTTCAGGGCTTTCCTTTCCCATGGGGAAGCTCTTCATGAGAGCCAGAGGCCAGCACTGCAGGTACCTAACCTGAACCAATGTGACATACAAATATTTTGAATCCTCTAAAAGATAAAACAGGAAATTTGAAGGGCATTGTTTCCCTCTCTCCCTTTATCTCTGTGCACACACACACAGTTTAATGTTACTTTATAATATGCCCTCAATATGATCTAAATTTTTGATATTATATATACCTTTGTCCATGTGATTCTACTTTGAGGAATTTATGCTAATCAAATCATGGATATGTGTCCAAAGATTCAATTGAAAGAAAGTTCATCTAAGAATTGTTTCTAATTGGAAAATCTTAAATCTCCAGTAATTGGCATCATGTACAAACAGTATGATGTTATTAAAAATGACATTAAAAATGGAAAATATGTTCATATTGTTAAGAGTGAAAAATATGTGTTCTAAACAGTATGTAATATGAACTTGTGTGTGTGTGTGTCTGTGTGTATGTGTGTGTGTGGTTTGTAATGATTGGGTAGATATACACCAAAATATTTGAAGTGGTTTTCTATGGTGTTGGGACTATTGGAGAATAATTTTTAAAAGTTTTTATTTTAATAATTAAAAACTATATCAACTATCCTTATATAAATCCCTCAGTTTATAATTATTAACATTGTTACCTTAATTCATCTTTTTATAAATAAAAGAAATAAAGCATTACTAATATCATTGTCTCTATATTCCCCCACCCGCTCATCCTAAAACATATAAGCTAATAAATTCCGTATGTTTATTTCCAATTACTATGAGAAGTATTTATTTTCTCTTTGTCTTCATGTTTTCATTTGTTACAATAAAATAATATTGCTTTGGTTATGAAGAAAAGTTATTAAATCTTCTCCTGATGCATTTACATTTTGATTTAATCTACAAAAACAAATGATCTCTTCTCAGCATGTAATTATATGAAGTAAAGTATAACCCACATAGATTGATCTAAGTGTATCTAGATATATGTCCCTAATTGACATCATCACCTGTTAACTGTTGGATCTTGGACAAATTACTCATCCTCTTTGTCCTTCAGTTTCTTCATCTGAAATGGGGATAGAGATAGCTTTTACCTCATAAAGGTGTTTGTATAGATTAAATGAGGTAATACATGTAATTGGACTGTTATCCAGAACATAAGAGCTTTTGAATACAACAGAGTTATTGCTATTATTGCCATCTTTACCAATTCAAAAGGAGTGAAATGGATTATATAGCATGGAACTTTTAAAGCATGGCCACAAATTCTTTGATCTATTCTCTCTTTATGATTCCATATGTGTGGAATCTAGCTTCCCTCTTGTTGAATCTGGGTAGACTTGTGACTGCTTTGAACCACAGTGTGGTAAAAATTATGCTATGTGGCCTCCAAGGCTGAGTTTTAAAACTCATGTAGCTTCGCCTGTTTTTCTTGGAACACTCTGAGACAAGCCATGTAAGAACCTTATAGTAATTTCAACTTTGGGGACACTACTATGCTAGGGATGCCACATAGGTGCTCTGGTATCAACTGAGGCCTGCCTTCTAGCCATCCCCACCAAGGCATCAAGTGTGTGAGTGAAGCTGTCTTGGACCCTCCAGCCCATATATCCACTAGCTTTGTACTGCTGAATGACCCTAGTTGGAAGCCATGGGGAACAGAAGAAATGCCCAGTCAGCCTTGTTCAAATTCCTGACCTACAGGCCTTTTTTTTTTTTTTTTTGGTATGCTCCGAATTCTTTTTTTTTTTTTTAATTTCTTAAAAATGTCTGATGCTTTCTCATTTTATTTACTTATTTATTTTTAACTAATTTATTTTATTTTATTTTTTCAGTGTTCTAAATTCTTCTTTTTTAAGATTTTATTTATTTGACAGAGAGAAACACAGCCAGAGAGGGAACACAAGCAGGGGGAGTGAGAGAGGGAGAAGCAGGCTTCCCGCAGAGCAGGGAGCCCGATGTGGGACTCGATCCCAGGTCTCCGGGATCATGACCTGAGCCAAAGGCAGTCGCTTAACCAACTGAGCCACCCAGGCACCCCTCTAAATTCTTTGACATTCCTCATATAGAGAGGAAGGATCCATGTCCCCTCCCATTGAATCAGGTAGGCTTATGACTTCTTTCAGTACATGACTTCTGATGCTAAATTTTAAGAGGCAATGTAGCTTCCTCATGGCTTTCTTAGAGAAAGGCAGCTTCCATGTAGAAACTTCATTTCATCACCCTGACAGTCACTACGCTGGAGATGTCATATATTATGTGTTCTGGTTATCAGTTCCAGCTGAGAATAACCTCTAGACTCTGACAGAATGCAAGATATGTGAGTGAAGTCATCTTGGTTCATCCAGACTACATTATCTTCCAGCTGAGTACCAGTAAATGACTTTACTTGATCCATGTGGATCAAATAATCACTCAGTTGAGTCCTGACTGAATTCCTAACGTGCAGAATTCATGAGATATAAAATGGTAACAGTTTCATGTCATTGCCTTTTGGGATATTTTGTTATGAAGCAAGAGTAAAACATATAGTTTTAGTGTTACTTGCTAAATAGAATATGCCTTCATATATAAGAGAAATAAAAACTGATATCTAGGTGTACCTTCAATAGTCACTTTTAAATGACTCTTCCTTTGGCCAACAGACTGTTGACATTCTTTCTTGCCTATAATGTTGCATGGAATCCAAAAGTCTTTACAGAAATAGTCTTACCTAGGGCACACTAGGTTATGATGTGGGATACCATACAATGTTCCTAGCTCCAAGATATCTTACAGCCACTCTGCCTTACTGTCTGAAACTTCTTTTATCTGAGTTATTGCTTTGGCGTAAAACATCCTTCATTGGGCACCTGGGTGGCTCAGTGGGTTAAAGCCTCTGCCTTTGGCTCAGGTCATGATCTCAGCGTCCTGGATCGAGGCCTGCATTTGGCTCTCTGCTCAGCAGGGAACCTGCTTCCTCCTCTCTCTCTCTGCCTGCCTCTCTGCCTACTTGTGATCTCTCTCTAGCTGTCAAATAAATAAATAAAATCTTAAAAAAAACAAAAAAGTCTTTTATCTAGGAGGCTTGGAGCAATGAAAACACTGCTGCAAACGGGATGGGGAACCGTTATTCGCCATTGGCAACCTTGGGCAGATATTTTAATGACACTTTCCCCTTGTTCTTGGAAAGCAGAGCAAAAGGTTCTGAAGAAAGGGGTGTAAAATAAAGTTAATGAATGAGAGAGAGAGAGAGAGAGAGAGAGAGAGAGAGCGCTAGAGCCCAAACATGGGATGGAGAGGGTAATTAAGAAAGGCAGCCCTAGGTTGTGAACCCCAGGGGTAAGCCTTAGCAGTTGGAGACGCCTGAGAATACTAGGTGTCTCTGGGTGGGTTTGCAAAAAGAAAGTTTAATTTATTCATTATTATGTCTCAAAGACCAACCATATATTTAATTATTTTGTGGAAATTTTCAAATAGGAAATATATAAAACTGAGAGGAAGAAAGTACGAGAGGCGGGAGAGAGTTTTAGGAGTTAATTGCCTTAATAATATTATTTCCTCATATTTATATAGTTTTATGAACCATATTTGCATGCTAGGAAGGAACAAAATATTATAATGCCTTTATATTTTTGTATGAAGGAACAAGTTTTTAGAAAGATGAAATTATTTGCCCCAAATCACAAACTAGTTTATACTGGAAAGATTATCCTTGAATTACTGGGCTCTTGACTATTTCTATCATACTGCCTTTAAGACTCAAGTTGTTTCTTTTTTGTACTTATCAATGTACATTAATATAGAATGCACACAAAGCAAAATACAGTGTATATGTACTGCTAATGCATTATTTTCTCCTTGCTAATGGAAACTGAAATGCTCACAATACATCACTGTAACAGATTCCAAACATTGTCCAAACTGGATTTAGAACCTGAATTCAGAATGTTTAAGTATTGTGTGAATCTTAGAAGCCTTTTAATTATACTAGGAATTCAGTTCTAATTTTTGATGGATTATGTATTTGAGAAGAAATAAAAATTAGAGTATAGATCAAATGGAATTAGTTAAAATAAGGTGATTTTAGGGATACCTGTGTAGCTCAGGTGGTTAAGCAACTGCCTTTGACTTGGGTCATGATCCTAGGGTCCCAGGATTGAGACCCACACTGGGCTCCTAGCTCAGTGGGGAGTCTGCTTCTCCCTCTGACCCTCTCCCCTCTCCCCTCTTATTCTCTCTCTCTCTCTCTCTCTCTCTTTCTCTCTTTCTCTCAGATGAATAAATAAGATATTTTTAAAAATCAGGTAATTTTGAAAAACACAACTACTGTTTTAAGGCTGCCATGTTACATGAACACAGAAAACATTAGATAAAGGTCCCAATGCAAAATAAACATTCCTAGGGATGAAACCATTGGATAACTCAGCACAGCATCAGGACAAAATTTGGATCACAACTAAGGGGGAGATGTATGGCAGGGCAGTGGTACATGTACTGCCCCATGAGGCAAGAATCCTGGTTTCTAAGTCGCCTTCATTTAGATTGGCTATGTGGTTTAGGTAAGTGATTCTATGAGTTTCAGTTGACTTATCGCAAAGTGAGGACTTATTTTTACCTGCCTGAGGTAAGACAGCTAGTGAAGATGGTCTCCTGAGATCCCTTCACATTTTAAGGTCTAAGATTGTAAGATTTCCTCTTTGGTTTCCCTTTTCTCTTCTATGGACTTTTAATTCATGAATTTATCTAAGCCATTATAACCGATCTATATTTTGGCCTTCAGGGTAATGAGTTCTACTGAAGTTCTAATTCCTTTTTCTTTATAACTCATTATTTCAAGCACTGTGGAGCTGTGGAATGAGAAGAGTACCCTGGGACTTGGTCCAATCTGCCAGATCCTTGGTGACGCTAAATCCCAGGCTGATTGGAACATCAGAAATTCAGGAGAATAGCTCTGGGTAAAGGAGAAATAAATTTAAGCCCTGTCTTCTTTTCTTTCCTAAATCACTTGTATTTATAATCTATGAAGCATTTTCTTTGTGAGTTTAAAACTGACTCCTCCAGTCCTTACCTCAATAAAAATTATTTCAATTTATTTTTATCATTGTCAGATAATTTGCATTTCTCAGGGCTAGGTATTTGTTATGATTTTTAATTACATTATAATTTTTTATGATCATCACACACAAAAAGTAACAATGGTATTATATAACACAAAAGAGTGAACCTAAGTCACAGTGGAGGAAGATAATATGGAAATAAAGTGTATTCATAATCCAAGGAAATGGAACTTGCCTACAGCAAATATTAATTATGGGAACAATCATTTGAGTAACATCACTCATTTGAGGGACAGGAAATAACCCTGAATCTCCTGCCAGTATTGTTTTACAAATCAATTGATATTTGTTTTGATTCAGAAAACAATATGTGGTTTTGAAATTGAATTATTTTTTATTTTTTTATTTTTTTATTTTTTTTAAATTTTATTTATTTATTTGACAGAGAGAAACACAGCCAGAGAGGGAACACAAGCAGAGGGACTGAGAGGGGGAGAAGCAGGCTTCCCACCAAGCAGAAAGCCCGATGTGGGGCTCGATCCCGGGTCTCCAGGATAATGACCTGAGCTGAAGGCAGTCGCTTAACCAACTGAGCCACCCAGGCGTCCCATTGAATTATTTTTTAAATTAAATTTTCTTTCAGATTTTAGTAAGTCATATCAATGAATAACTATATTAATGGACATTCAAATATATTTCTCTAACTAACATAAAATCACCTCAAATCTTAGGCAGGGTTTTCAAATTAGAAATGCATTTCATAATTTATGTTATTCAGGAACAGTCCACACATGTTTGCTCTTTTATTTATTCAGAAAATAGTTTTAATCTACCTGCTTTGTGGTAGACACTGTACTAAGCACTGGGGATATCACTGTGAACAACACAGATGTGGTTCCTGACCTCATGGAACTTAAAGTCTAGTGGGAAGACAGCCACAGAACAAGAAATTACAAGTGTTTGTTGCAGTACTGAAGACAATTCAAGATGAGGTTTAAACCCATGCTCAGACTATATCAGGCAAGTTACCTTCTCAGAAGCGCAAGGTTTTTTTTCCTTTTCACTTATAATAAAGGGATAACTTAATAAATAAATAAATAAATAAATAAATAAATAAATAAATTTAATTTTTATTTATTCTTTCTTGATAATAAAATTAGATATTCCATAGAAAAATGTTCTTTAAATTGTGAAGCAGTCTATACATATTAACACTACTGCAATTATTTTTGATATTTATTTTTGATATTGATTTTATACATTTATTTGTTTGAGAAGTTGGTATGCATACTTAGGACATTTAGATTCACAGCTCTTTCATGACTTCATTCTTATTCCTGGCCACCAATTCTTCCTTTCTTTTGTTCCTTATGCTCTCACTTCCCCCACCACCCTTAACCTCTCCTTAAAGGCCTTTTTGCCTAGGTTAGGAATGTGAGTTTCAAGGCATTAACAGTTTTATTATTGTTAGGATGTTCCATGAATGGCTACCTTGTACATTGCTCATATCTTTCTTAATTGATTCACTCTGTTACTTAAGCAGGTAAAGATGATTTTGCAAGGATATGACATTTGCCATTCTTGTCAGTAATATACAAATGGTATGCAAGTCTATTTTCCAGTGGTATACAGGTGGTTTACAAGTCTATTTTCTTTCAGTCTCTGGATACTATTTAAAGTTCTTTTAATATAGACTCAAAACTGGGTGCCTGGGTGGCTCAGTAGGTTAAGCATCTGCCTTCTGTTCAGGTCATGATCTCAGGGTCCTGGGATTGAGCTCTGCATTGTGCTCCCTGCTCAACAGGGAGTCTGCTTCTCCCTCTCTCCCTGCCCCTCCCCCTTGCTCATGCACACACACATTCTCTCTCAATAAGAAAAATCTTAAATATATATATATATACATACTCAAAACTTACAGAATATTCACATTACCTTCATCAAAAACAGCAACTTATAAAAGACTGATTATTCTAATGGAAGTGGACCTGAAATAGGACCAGGGATATGTAAAATCACAGTGAAAGGGCTACTATGAGAGTTTTCTTCCATCTCAATATATTGCCATCATTTATTTTGTCAACAAGTGTATAATTCCCTACTATTCATCACTGATTAGAGCCAAGACACTGAAATTAATAATTTATAGAAAAAAATTTTTTTTAGAGAAGGTGGGTTTTAGAGAGGGTTTTAAAGCTAAGAATAGATTGGTTAATGAGAACGAGGATATCATGCCAAGTTTTTGAAAGGTGGAATAATTTAATGAAAATAGAAGACTTATTAGGTAAGCAGCTTCATGTAGGATGTTCTGCCATGAGACTAGTGTCAGAGAAGCATGGTGTTATTACAAAAACCTTGACTGAGAGTTCAGAAATCTGACTTTTACTTTTCACTCACTCTTATTACTTTGAGACCTTGAAGTCTTATCTTCAGATTTGTTATTTGCAAAAAAAATGGGGAATAGCAATTGGACTAAGTAATCCCTTCTATAAAATATGAAAGCATGAAGAAAATTATTTAAATAGTCCAGTAACACTGAAAAGACTAAATGCATAATGGTGGAAGTGAAAATGAAAGAGAAGGAACAAAACGGAGAGAGAAGCATCTTGTAGGAATTATTGTTAGGATTCAATGAATAACTATATGGTAGATGCATTAGGGGGTGGTCAAGACTGTTTTCAAAGTGTTAATTCTGAATGACTTGGTAAATGAGATGGATAAGCAGAGATGGGAGAAAAGAGAGAAAACCATATGAGTCAAGAGGGTGAATTGTTAGTGAGGAGAGAGGAGGGATAAGATAAAATGAAACTCCGTTGCAATGTGAAAATCCCTAGAAGAGAGTGGACAACCATGCCAATATTACTGCAAATGGAGATGAACTTAGAAGAAGAGATTTAGTGTCTAGAAGAGTTCATTTAAGAGAAGATAAGTAGGGTCAGGAATATGCACACATGTACATATATATGTGCCAGGTATTTTCTTCTCCATTATATCCAATATTACCTCTGGACAAATGGAGCAAACTCAAAATATGATGATCTGTACAGTTGGCCTTTGGTATTCCTTTCATTGTATATGTATTCTGTTTAGGAAGTAGTGGATGGGGTAAAATATAAAGGGGTTGTTGATACATTGAAAGTTAGAAATTGTGAAGCAAAGTACAAATGAAAACTCTACTTTTCACTTCTCTTGATTTTTCTATAAACACAGAAATTTAGGAGGGGCTTGGTTATTATCTATCTTTTTTTTCCTTCCCCCATCATGTTTAATTTCACAACCATTTTCCTGAAAATTAGGTTGGGTAGAGCTGAAATGTGTTGTATTTCATCTGTCACAACGTATTGAAAGGAACTCACAATTGTGTACAGATTGTATAACACCTTTAGATGAATCTTATTTCCTTCCCTTAGATGGTGCTAATAGGGTATGAAAAGAAAAGAAGATTACATATGGTGATTATTGTATTACATTAAGTCCTGGAGTCACTTGAATGGTTTGGAATTAAAAACAAATGCATTCTCTGAGATGTCCATATTATTGTCACAGAAATGACAACCTATTTCTTTTATCAGCTAGAGTCCCAAAGACATTTACCTTCTTTTTTCTTCCCTTTCTTTACCCTAGAGACATCTAAAATTCTGCACAACATTTGCAGTACAAGTGAATGAAAAGAAATCCTATCTAGTACAACTCTTAGAAAAGGTTGGTTTTACTCTTAGATTAAAAATAGTCTTGTTGGGGCACCTGGGTGGCTTAGTCAGGTAAGCGTCTGCGTAAGGCTCAGGTCATAATCCCAGAGTCTTGGGATCAAGCCCCGTATCAGGCTTCTTGATCCACGTGGAGATTGCTTCTATTTCTTCCTCTGCTTGCCGATCTCCCTGCTTGTGCTCTCTGTCTCTGTCTTTGTCTTTCTCCATCAAATAAAAAAATAAAATCTTTTAAAAAATAGGAAAAAAGTAATAATGCCCTAAAATTACATGAATTCCATTTTGAAAATTAAGATACACATGTGAGATGATCACCAAACTTCTAATAGGATAAAATCAGAGTATTTACACTGTGGTTTGAATGTCAGATACACACTTGTGAAAAGCACGGCATACCCAAACTAGGAAAACCATTGTTAAAGCCTTTACATACAAAATATATCGCTTTACTTGTCTGTTACTCTGGGCACCAGAATCTTGACTGCAGTTGTCAAGTGAAGCTGACCTGTCCCAGGCAACTCTAAACAAAAAAAATGTCATAATGTTAACACATAACTTTAGGAGACAACAAAAAGATTGGCTAAGGATTACTAAACACATACAATATAATGGTGATTTCCTAAACAGTTTAGCATATATATGTAAATATATACACATAACATACTGTAAATTATAATAGATAGTCCTCTGGTACTGATAACTAATTTCCCTGCACAAGGAATTTTTTTTCAGATTTTAACTACTTGAAGTTAAGAACATTTCTATATTCTTATCTGATTCATATTTATTTAATTTTGAAATTGTTCAGATTCTTCTGATCTTTGTTAGAGTGCCTCAAGTTGTTCTTACCCTGTGCTTCCCTGCCCTGGGGGTATTCTATGTCAGGGACCTTTATTTCAGCCCCTGATTGAACACTTGCTCTAAAACCACTTTCAGTTCAGAGTATATCAATTTCATTCCTAAAGAAGCTTAGGTTTTCTGTGAAATGCAAACTGTATGTTACATATCACATTGGGAATGATTTCTTACATGGTTCTTTGGCCCTTGTCTTTTTTTTCTATCTCCTGTGAATGTGTGGTGTTTGTTGGACAACTGCCTCTGTCTGTACTATGAAGATGGAAATAGTGTTTTAAATTCTCTACTTATCCTGGTAGAGAAACTAACTTCCAAACTGGATATAAGTTATAATGAGTGAAGCTTGGAATGCCATAGCAGTTCCTACTTAACACTATTAAACATTCCCCCTTGGCTACATCAGTTCAGGATTTTATTGTTATATACCTGCTGTGATGTGGACTATGTCTGATCTTGGTGACACATAAAACCAGCCATGACTTCTGCTTTCATGAACCATAACTCCAAATTGACAGAGGTGTAGGAAAGAACCAGATCCTAAGAGAGGTTGGACTTATTCTACTTAGATATGCTTTCAAAGTGTGGTGGCATTTGTGATTGAGACTGTAATTAATGTATTTTTGCAGATTTTAAAAATTGGTGTAGTCCCACTAGTGAGTCCTTGGGCAAAGGAAGAAGACTAGGTTAGAAAATATCTCTATTACTAGATAAGATATTTGCATGATACCTCCTATTAAAACCTCAGATAACCCAGAGTCCAATTAAGTGCATTCCTCAGTTAATTGGGATATTTAAGTGATGATTCAGGTATAAGAAAAAATGACGGATATATGTAAACAATTCCACATCAAGCATCTAGTGATTGACTTATTTATTCATTAACTTGGTATTAGGCACTGGGTATAATGACAAAGGACACAATTGTTTTCATACAAGTAGAAACAGACAAATGGACAAGTGAAATGTTATAATGAAATTTTGTAAGTATAGACTTAAGCATAATATGTTACAGATTGCCTAGGATATACAACTATGGGGACATTAGGAATGGGTTCCTGAGATGGTGACATGTGAAGCTAATTTTGGAAGATTAATAGAAGTAGGCCAAGTGAAGTGGTAGTATGAATAGGAAACAAGGTACTACAGGCCAATGATAAACATGATGGAAGAAGGCATATAGTAAGAACTGCAGGTAGTTAGTATGACTGCAGCACATAAACAGTGTAAGACATGAACAGTGGAAGAAAAGGAAGTTGTATTGGTAGGCAGAAGCCAGATTGTTAAGGAATATGTGTGTCAGATTAAGACATTAAGATTGTATCTTGAAGAAAATGGAGATTTAATGAAGAGTTTTCAGATGTAAGGGGTCATGGCTCTATTTGCAGTTTAGACAGATACTTCTGATGCAATGTGGAGGTTTGATTACAGAAGTTAAGAGAAGAGGAGAGAAAAAATAATTGTTTGACTATTGTATTAGGCCAGGTGAGAAATGAAGAGATGGCAGTGGGAATGGAAGGGATGGGGCAGATATTCAGATGGCAAGAAAGATTTGTGAGGTTGAATGGATAAGATACAATTTGACACACAGACTAAGATGTGGAAAATAAGAGAACTAGCAGTATAGGACATGGGAGAAAATGACAAATTTATTTTCGTACACAACAAAAATGCTTGGAGGTAGAAATAACATTTTCTGTGAGCTTGGACTTTGGCCAATGGCATACAGTTTGACAATCCTAAGGCCTTGTGCCAGCCTCACTTAGCAAAGAGAGATTCAAGTATGTCTACTAGACCAGATTGATTAAAGAAACTCTCAGATTAAGATTCACTTGCACAGCAATTATATTAGTTAGAACCCATCATTCCCTTAGCATCTCACTTATTGAAGTTTTATTGTACTTCTTAGAAGATAAATCTATCTTGGAGGTGAATATTCTATAATATCACTGTCACTTTAGCTTTTTCACTATTTCTAAAATGTATCATGTTTCCCTAATCACTGCCAGGAAGACAAGGAACAATCCTCCACTTCATAATTGATTAAAATCTCTTTGTGTTGATTTTTGCATTCTCTATTACCTCCAGAGTAGATCTGTTACTTTTTCCTTGACCCTTCACTCATATTTATTATTGATTCCTCCTGAAGGATGCCGAAACAATTATTGTCTACCTCCTACTTCATCTGCCATGAAAGGATCTTAGATGACTTCTTAGGGCCCTACAAAACCAAGTGTTGTTTACACCATCATACAACTCAACCTTTTTCACTCAGTTTTTCAAGATAAAAGTTTAAAGTGCTTCCTGATTAAAGTGTTTCTGTGACTGTTGCTCTGTATCAAGTTCTATACTTCTCCATACTTTCCTTAGAGCTTCTTTTTGTAGTCCATGAAGCAGCCTCAAGTAAACAAAATGCTGAGGAAAGGGAAGAGTTCAGAGTGGTGTGATTTCCTAATTAGCTGTTTAGAAAGTACAGTCAACCCTTGCAATATTGAGGTTAAGAGGCACTGAGCCCCCTTCTCCCCCACCTGCAGTCAAAAATTCTTATATAACTTTTGACTCCCCCAAAACGTTACTAATAGCCTACTGTTGTAGGCTTACTGATAACACAAAAAATTGATTAACACATATTTTGTATATCTATTATATACTGTCTTCTTACAAGAAATTGAGCTAGAGAAAGGAAAACATCATTAAGAAAATCATAAGGAAGAGAAAATATATATACAGTACTATATCAAAAAAGTCCACATATAAGTGGACTCCCACAATTCAAACCTATGTTGTTCAAGGGTCAACTGTGGTGAAAATTCCATTGTTTTTTATAGTGATAATCTTTTTAGAGTATCTGAATCTACACTGTTGCCTAGTATGTCTGTGCTAGTGAATCAAATTGAACTGACCTTTGATGTTTCCTTTGATAAATGGTCTTTTCAGGACTACCATCATTATTCTGAGCTTTATTGATGATTATCAGTTAAATATGAAAAGATCACAATAATAGAGTCAGAGAAAGGAGGTATTTGACTCATGATTTCATCATTTACTACCTGTGTGACCTTAGCTAAGTCATGTAATTTTTCTGAGCTCCCTGTTTCCTCATCTGTAAAAAGAAAGAAAAAATCATAAACATTCTGATTTTCTCTTGAGAGTGGTGTGGTTTTCAAGTCAGGAAAGTATTTTACCAATTTCCAGACACTAACACATGTAATTTGGTAGTTTGGGGCACATATTTAGAAGGCATGGGAGAAAAAAAATTGAAAATTTTCACTGCTATTCTCTGAAATTTACAGTGAATATGTATGGTGACCTGGCAGAATTTATGTGTTAAAACAAAGACATTTGTTCAAAGTATTTAAAAACATAATGATGCTTGTCATAGGGCAAACAATGTTCTATATTCTTTAAATGGATTCTATCATTTACTGGTCATAAGAGTGACCTTGTATTATTGTTAGGGGAACTTTATAGATGAGGAGACTTGCTCCAGTTTACCCAGATAGTAAGTGGAAGAGAGATAGCACTTAAATTTCTGCCTGATCAAAACCTGTGATTTTACACACAATATGGTTTACTTTCATAGTCTTGATATAAGTGTGTTTAATTTTGATGCAAAGTTATCATCCAACTATATTGTAGCAGAACAATCTTGGTTAATTGGGATACCATTTTTGACTGTGCACAGGGGAAGAAATAGAAAGGTATCAGCAACAGTATAATACAGTGGGAGTGATGGTTCTTAAGTTTTAGAAATCTTGTTCACTAATTTCTATGTCATCTATGGGAACAGATTTAACAAAGTCCAACACAGATACTCAGAGAGAAAACTGTGGAAACTACTTTTGCTCACTAGACTTTAAAGTCCTAGAAGGAAAGGAACATATGCGTGGCATAGTTTGGCACATAGCTGGTATCCAATGAGTGTTTGTTTTTCTCTCTTATTTCTCAGCAGAGCTTTTATCTACCCTGAACCTCTGTTGACTATGGCTAGCTGTATAATTAAGCAAATATACAGAAACCAGCATAAAATTTGATTCAAATGTAGTGTTGTATCTACCAAGCATTTCTTAAAAGTTTCTGTACACAAGAGGATTTATGTTTAATCAGTTGTAAAGCATAACCAAAATATATTATTTATTTGAAAGTAATCTGTATTTGATAAATGTTTAGGAAATATAATGTACATCACATTGAAACTAAATTTATATTAAGTAACTTTAGATGCTGTGTTTATGCTAGAAGGAATCTTGAGAGTTCACATAGATCCTACCCCCTACTCCTCACATTACCTTTGAGGACCTCTGTGACTAAACTTTACAAAAATTTCTGAGGAATTACATCATGGTTAGGACTAGTTGGAAATGGATTATACCAGTCTCCTTATTAAAAAAATATCCATGTGAAAGGTGCCTGGGTGGCACAGTTGGTTGAGCAACTGCCTTTGGCTCAGGTCATGATCCCGGAGACCATGGATGGAGTCCCACATAGAGCTCCCTGCTCAGCGGGAAGCCTGCTTCTCCCTCTCTCACTCCCTCTGCTTGTGTTCCCTCTCTGGCTGTGTTTCTGTCTGTAAAATAAATTAAAAAAATAAAATAAAATAAAAATCCGTGTGTTCTTACCTATGCTATTAAAGTAATTATTTTCAAATGTGATCAAGAATCAGAATCACCTAAAGCAACAGTGTTCAAATTTGTTCAATTTATGATCCCTTCATGCTCTTAAAAATTCTGAGGCCCCCTTATTTTTTTATCCAATACCTAAATAATCTAAGTAACGTAGTGTTATGAAAAGCAATCTTATTTTCCAAAATGAAATATATATATATATATATTGAAAAAATGGAATTCTTTGACAATTTTGCAGTTCTCTTGAGTATCTGCATAACAGAAGGCAGCTGTATCAATCTGTTGTGAAATGTTATTTTGTCTGAAGTACTGGAATAAATTCCAGCCACAATCAGATACATAGTTTGAAAAAGGAAATGGTACTGTAATAGTCTTTTTTTTTTGTAATAGTCTTTTTGGATAATTGTGGATATATTTCTTTGAAGCTACATCAAAATTAAACAGGCAGTAGTTTTCTAAAGGTGAGTTACAATATTGTGTTAGAAACCATATTAAATGGACTTTTCATACTATGTTTCATAATCATCCAATCGTGTATTTTACACTCTGAATGGATCCTTTACTCATGCATCATTTTGTAACATCATTCACTGGTCATTTGAAAAATTTTAATTAACAAAATTACACAGATCTTCTAAATGTTTACACATTTTATTATGCTATACTAACAATCACATTCATTAATACCACTGGTCTTCTCAGCAAAAACTTTAAGGGTAGGAAATTGTCATCCTTATGGTTGCAGATGCAGGTTTTCCCAAATTTGAATTTTCACTTGAAACTTGAATTTTTTCATATGCTACAAATACTGCCAGTTGTTTTCCTTGAAGTGACAGGTTTACTTCATTAATTTATCATGAAAATATCAACATATATGCAAATCTGAGTAACCATAGTTTGTCAGTCTTTCTTTCAAGTGAAAATAGTGTCCTATGAGAGAAGTAGCTAATTCATCTGTCAACTCAAGCATTAACAGAAGTGCTTTACCTTGAGACAACTATCATGCTTTGGTGTGGGTCAGAAGTGCTTTATGCCGATTTTATATTTTTTATACAGAATATTAAAAAGATACATACCCCAGGATCAATATTTAACAAAATTAATAATTTTAATGCCTTACTAAGGACATTTTAAAGTGAAACTGGCTTTTTTAATGCATTTATTGCAAATGTGTAGAAGTAAATAATACTACAATTTCTAGTACTATATCATGCTACTCCTTGATTCATATTAAGCTACCATAAGTTTTACCCACCATTGCTTTTGTACCATCAGAACAAATGTCAGCACGATGAAAGTGACAACAATTATTATTACAAAAATAGTTTTAAAGTCTCCCTGAATCACTGAACCTCAGGGGTCTGCAGACCACACTTTCAGAACTCCTAAACTAGAGAATATCTTTAAAATGCTGATTGTTTTTTGCTGACTTCCAGAAGTTCCAATTGAAGAGTCTGGGGAAAGAGTCAGTAATGTGCATTTTAAACTAGTACTCCAGAGGATTTTGAGAAAGTTGGCCCATGGAACATAATTTTAAAAATACAGAGGGAGAGACTATGGACTCTGAGAAACAAATTGACAGTTTTAAAGGCGAAGGGGTGGAGGGATGATTAGCCTTGTGATGGGTATTAAGGAGGGCACATATTGCATGGAGCACACACTGGATGTTATATGCAAACAATGATTCATGGAACACTACAGAATCGCCAGACTGTGGAAAGAGCCAAAGTGAGCTTCAATAGACGAATGGATAAAGAAGGTATGGTCCATATATACAAGGAAATATTACACCTTCATCAGAAAGGATGAATACCCAACTTTTGTAGCAACATAGATGGGACTGGAGGGGATTATGCTGAGTTAAATAAGCCAAGCAGAGAAAGTCAAATATCATATGGTTTCACTGATTTGTGGAGCATAAAGAGTAACATGGAGGACAGTAGGAGAAGGAAAGGAAATGTGAATTGAGGTAAATCGGGGAGATAGATGAAACATGAGAGACTTTGGACTTAGGAACAAACTGAGGGTCTTGGAAGGGAGGGGGTGGGAGGATGTGTGAGCCTGGTGGTGGGTATTGAGGGCATATATTGCATGGATCACGGAGTGTGGGGCATAAACAATGAATCTTGGAATACTGAAAAAATAAAATGAAGTTAAAAAAAACTAATGATGTACTGTATGGTGATTAACATAACATAATAAAATTTAATAAATAAATATAAAGATGCAGTGTATAGAAGATACACTATCACTTTGGTTACGAATATGTAAATTGGAATATAAATGATTATGTAAACTGGAATTATGTAAACTGCCTAAAACAGCTAATTATTTAATTTAATACAATTAGGCACCCTAACCACTCATTGATTTATTTTGTTTATTCTATCCAAAGGATTGAATTGATAGCCCTTTCTTGTGTACAATTTCCTATCTCACATCTCCCATATATACTTCTTTAATTATCTATTGTTTCCTTTAATTATTTCTGTGCTAGGTTGTAAAAGTTAAAATTGGACAGAACTGCCACCCTGTAAGACTCTGACCATGCCAGGAGAAAGTCCTAGCTATGTTTTCACATCTTAAAATACTGACTGTTCTTTGCTCTTTCTTACTTATGATTTTCTAGCCCTCTTTCTGCCCCCAGAATTCTGACCATTGCTGCCATGCCTGTGGAAAGGCAGAGAATGAGTCTTGCCCAGGACGTCTGTATTTGAATGGCCTGGATTCCTTTACTTAGGGGTAATACACTGAGGTATGTCTGACAGTGCGGAAAAGACTGGCAGTATGGAAAAGTATGAGTTGGAGATAAAGCTTGAAAGCAAGCATGAGCATTCCTTATGTAATTGCCCTACTTCACTTCCTTTCCCCAGCAATGAAATCTCTATAACTAGGACTCAGCCACTCCTCTGATCTCTCTTCATCTTTCCATTTTGAGATATCTTGCAATTGGCTGCCTGGCTTCAGAGGGATTTTTTTTTGGATTTGGGAGACTTTATGCCCCATTGTTTTGCCTTGCTAAAATGTTCAAGAAACTTGAGGAGCTGAACCCTCGAGGCTTAAAATCTTCCCAAGTAAAAGAAGACTGCAAAGGTCTTGTTTGCATTTCTGGTTGGGCTATTAACCTCACCTTTTAGGCCATTTGATTTTTTGAGGGCTCACATTTTATCACCTCAAATACAATTATGGATCACTATTAGTTTCCAAGACAGTTGGGTAGTGCTCAGCAAAATTTGCTACCCTAAATGCTCAAGTAGGCAATATGAAACATCAGTGAGATGGACTTTCCATTGCAAAGTTGCTTTGCTTTAAACCTTGCTCAAGGGTCATAATTTGTGTATTGGTAGTGTTGACATAATTTAACTGAAAAGACTATTGTGTATGAGAAATTTTGTTAAAAGAGATGTCTTCATGGTTGAAAACTTTAAAGAGATATAACTTTAATTTTCAAAAGTTTTTAATTAACGAGTATGAACACTGAGATATTTAGTCCTTTGTTTTTGAAATCTTTCATATCAATATTCTTCCTTATTCACTGAACTTAGTCCATGCATAGATATGCATATATGTACACAGTTGTTGAAACTTTCAAGATCAAGGACTGATGCTTGTAAGAAACCTACAGTAAATAAAAAGCTCCTGATTACACTTATATTCTTAAAACTAATTATATATTTGTGCAACTAATACTTTCAGACTTTATCAGGTGTTAACAAATACATGTATTTGTCCAAATTGCCTTCCTTGATATAAAATTCAAATCTATTTGTGGCAAAGCAAACACATTTTTGTAATGATGATTCCAATCAAGTCAGGATCTTTCATACTTAACCACCAACCACAATAGAAACAGCTTTGGGATTAGAAGCATAAACAAAACCATAACTCATACATTTGCAATCTTTTTTCTTCCATGCAAGAGGAGTTAAACTGAATTGTATTTTTGTCTATGATTTCTACTGACTTATATGTGATAGGAATATTTATTGTGATAATGATTTCTATATTATTGTCACAGAAGTGGACATTTTTTTCCTTCCCTGTGCTGAAAAAATGGCCAAAATTTTTAGTTTCTGCTATAGCCAAAGTGAGAGTGGAGAATTATTAAATTTTGAGTCACTATAGGTGGTAGTTTCCAAAAACATATATGGTGACCACCATCTAGACCTTTTAATTTTCAAAAATAGTTTCCTGGAAGGATTGTTTAAGAGGAGGAGAAGTTTCAAGACATGGAAAAGGTGGAATAAATCTACCTGGAAAGTGGAGCTTTTGGATGCAGCTTTCCTAAGTCTGATAGTCAAGGATTTTAAGATTTTCAGAAGCAGGGGAAAAGAATACCCTTGCTTATAGGTCTCTAGATAGGGAATTACTTCAGAATGACTATGGAGGCATGACTATATGTATCACGGACTTAAGAACAATGGTGAGGCTCTTTGGTCAGTTAGGCATATTGTTATAAAATACACTCTGAATCCATCAGAGCAGAATGACTAAATTAATTTGGAGGGTCTCTAGAGTTTATGTTGTTAAAAGAAAACTTAAAATATCATAACTATTATGTACTATGGACTTGTATCACCCCTCAATTTTGAATCACCACTTAAGCCTGGGATTTTGGTATAATCCTACGAAGATTGGGGAAGATGCTTCCAAAATGACTAACATTCAGGATGGTGGACAGTTTGGGCAGGTTGCACAATTAGGAAATGTAATAAATTAAGACATTCCTTAAATCCAAATATTGTGGAATAAAATCACATCTGTCACAAATGTACTTACACAAAAAGGTGATCAATTAGTGGTGATATTTTTCTTAGTCTACTTATTTCCCCAATTTACAGTAGCTCACTTTTTATTAAAGTATAATGCTAACTATAATTTACATGCAATCCTGCTACTGAGGAAAAAATACTCCTGGTCCATTTGAAATACTGTGATGACATTTAATTGTTATTTTATGACCACCCATTAGAGTGATATAATTAAATTAAAATCCTTGCAAAATATGATCAGTGTGGGGGTACTGAATCTTGTATAGTGAATATTTATTTTTTAATTTTTTAATTTTTAAAAAATATTTTATTTTTATTTGTGTATGTGTGTGTGAGAGAGAGAGTGAGAAAGATAGAGAGAACACACAAACAGGGGGAGCAAGAAGCAGAGGGAGAAGTAAGCTCCCCGCTGAACAAGGAGCCAGTGCTGGACTGGATCCCAGGACCCTGGGATCAAGACCTGAGCCAAAGGCAGATGTTTAACTGACTGAGCTACCCAGGCATCCAAGTAAATATTTATTTTGATTTAGATTTTGTGGAGAATATAATGATGGAAACCTAGATTTCAAAGAAAATAGAGGCATAATTTATGTCTCACACTGTTGTCTAAGGTGCACCTGTTCAGAAATTCTATAAGAGCATAGAGTGATGTTTATGCTCTGTTCTTTTCCTCTGTGACATACAGGATTGGTTACTATATACTGTAAAATTTGTGGTGTGTGTAGATAGTAAACTGGCCACCTGAAAAACCTATTTGAGCTTAATGGAAAATTGCCAAGTTCATGACATAGGTATAGGAAGCTCTAAGGAAAATATCTCACAGCTAACCTAGTTTATTTTGTTGACTGTTACTTGACTTCACCAAATAAACCACAAGCTGAAGGCTTTAAGACTCTGCATTTCTGTTGTTAGATCATGTAGTAAGTGGTAAACCATGAATTTTGTATACATACACATCTCCAAATCAGAGAAGAGGTGGTTAGAAGAAGACCATGCCTCTTCCTGCTTCTTTGTCCATATTCAGTTATCAAAGATATTAACACAGGAAAAACAAAATACAGCAACAAAAAATACTGAGTGGCTTAGTTCTTTGTTGCAGACTAATAGAAAAATACAATCAAATCATGGAAGATCTTGAATTCCCACTTGAGAATTTTTATTTGGTCTTTTTAGTCACTGGGAAGCCACCAGAGTTATTTGAAATGAAGAAATAGAAGTGGCAACTTAGGGAATAATCTTGCAGTGGTGTGCAAAATAGACTGGAATCTGAAATACATGGGAATACTTGGAGACCAGTTGGCAGGTACTACTAAAATTCAGTTACAAAAACTATCACTTGTTTGTATATTATGCAATTTATAATACTGGATATCATTATTATACTGTTCAACTATTTGTTCTTTTCAATTTCAAGTTTTAAGTATTTTTAATCTCATAACAATTACTTTATTTGTATTTTTTAAAAATTTTATTTATTTATTTGACAGAGAGAAACACAGCTAGAGAGGGAACACAAGCAGGGGGAGCGATAGAGGGAGAAGCAGGCTTCTCGATGAGCAGGGAGCCCTATGTGGGGCTCGATCCCGGGACTCTGGGATCATGACCTGAGCTGAAGGCAGTCGCCTAACCAAGTGAGCTACCCAGGTGCCCCTCATAACAATTACTTTAATGCATGACTTCCTGAATGTAAAAACACTCACTGTAACTGTTGAGAAGCAAAGGAAGACGTGCTATAATAGCATAATTACTCATTTTTTAAAGAGTGCATGAGTGTGCTTCATTAATAATGGAATAGAGAAAAATTCCCTTGCAATTTAATCTAAATTTTAAAAAAACAATACATTATCTAATAAAATAATTTTTTAACTAGAATAAGACTCTCTAAATTTATTCCAGAATGAAAAAAATTGATTTGATAGAATGTCACCCTCAAATATTAGAAGTGAGATTCTAAACTTTGAATTTGAATTTAGTCTGAACCAGGAGTTATTGGAATTTGATGTTAGGAGGTCAGTATTCTAAACCCAGGCCCATTGTTGATGTATTATATAGTTATATAGTATCACAAGAATAAGTCACATGATTTCAAGGCTTCAGTTTTGCTATTTAGAAAAATATATAAGAAGGAAGTTGTAACACCCCATATGGCAGGGCTAATGATTCATTTGGCTTTTGCATATTGCTTATTTGTGGCATTTGCATCTCCAATGCATACCTAGAAGGAATTGAATAAACATTTCCTGAGTGAATAAATAAAATAAAACAATAGCATAACTGTAAACCATATTTAGTTTGCTCACTGCTGTACCCTCAGTACTTAAATTGGCACTTGGAAGAAGAATGAGTCCACTATAAATCTGTTTGAAGAAAATTAGCACCCTAGTACATTTTAAATGGTGAAATCCAAGATTATACTGCACTTGCAGGAAAACAAAATGTTGTAATGGGATTTACTTTTTCAACAGACTTCTTCCTTTTGTATCAATAACCAAACTGAAACACTGAGAAAAATTGGTTATTGCAGGGTATTAAGTAGCAATAGGATGCTATGCAGACTGGTGAACATGCCTAGAGGACACATATGAGAGCTCCTGAAAGTTAAGTGGCTACCTAACAGATTAGTCTTCTGTAGGATTGTTTGGGGACAGGGGGCTTTTTAAATTCAGAGGTATAAAACTCCAAGACTTATTGTAAGATGACTTATGTGAATATGAAATGGAGTAACTATTGTTTCTAAGAAATAATTTCTTTGGAGCTTAGGTGTGCTCTGGAGCATCTTGTGTTCCATAACAAATTCATATCAGGGTCTACCATATTAAAAAATGTGTACTAGGCAAAGGACCCATGCTAAGACTAAATGTTCCAGGAATTTTAGATTGATGTTGATGAACATGATGAAGAGGAAGAGGAGGAGGTAGTAGCTGTAGCAGCAGCAGCTACCACTGATAGAGTGTGTATGGTGTGCCTAATACTGTAACATGCTTTTCATGTAATCCTTATATTGCATTTAATCCTTGTATTTTCCCTGTGAGGTGGTAGTTATTATAATCACCATTCTACAGGTGAGGAGACTTAAACCAAATATGTTTAGTAAGTTGTCCAAGATAACATAGATAGCAAGTCAAAAGAGCTGTAATATAAAACCAGGCAGTCTGGCTTTACACTCTTGACCCTATTCTAATGTGCCTCACAATCAGGTGCTTTTCAGACACAATTTATTTAAAATTTAAAGGGCTACAATATTATATAGAAAGCCAATATACCAAAGTTTATCATTTTCCAAATTTCCTACCTCGGGGAACTAAAATCTATCTGAAAGCTTTATTCCATCTATTTCAGAAACAATTACATAATTACATAATTTTCTGCTAGTTCTTCCTTGAGGCCAAAATTGGAATTCTTGCTTCTTTAGAGGATTTTGTGTTTTCTCTTTTCTACACCTCAGATTACCTTGATCAAGCTGAAATTCTAGAAGCTTCTATCAAGCTTTTCCTGGTAAAAGGGAAGTGCAAAAGTACTATGTATTTTTCTGTAAAAGTTGTTCAGAGGTATGCTCAAAACTGAGGAAATTTTCAGTCTATCCTTTTTAAAAATTTAGATTCAATTAGCCAACATATAGTACATCATTAGTTTCAGATATAGAGTTCAGTAATTCATCAGTTGCATATCACAACACCCACGGCTCATCTCATGACATGCTCTCCTTAATGCCTGTCACCAAGTTATCCAATTACCCCACCCACATCCCCTTGGGTAACCCTTAGTTTCTTTCCCATAGTTAAGAATTTTTCATGGTTTGTTTCCTTCTCTGATTTCTTCCCATTTCTGTTTATTTCGTATCTCTTCATTCAAGCATCCTTTGTCCACAGTGATAAACACTGTCACTCCTATAGTTATTTGTATTTTAATTTACTCTCCCCCATAACCAAAGAAAGACTACTAATTCCATACAGGGCAGGAGCCATACCTTTAATTTCTTTGTGGTATGCATAATATGTGCTCTTATTTTTTTGAATGACAATAACCTGTTTGTGTAACCTGCTTCCCCTTCAAATTGGTTTATGCATACATACGAATACCATAAACACACATGATGAGAAGTGTCCTCTTTTTTATATTACTTGCTGAACATTGCTATGACTTTTCTTGAATATTTATACTCCTTTTATTATATTGAGAACTTTGAGGCTTTACTCTTTTCCAATTCTTCTTTCTTCTGACTTTACAGTATCTTTTTTTGAGATAAAGAAGTCAATCCATTAATATCACAATTCTAAGCAATATACACAAAATAACACTTTCAAAATATATGATAAAAATTAACAGAACCAAAAGATAAAATAGACAGACCTACAATAAAAGTAGGAAAATTTAAAACACCTTCTTAATAACTTAAATGAACAAGCAGACCAAAAAGTTAAAGTTTATAAAATATCTGCACAATATTGTGAATAAACATTACTTAGGTGACATATAGAACATGTTACCTTACACTAATGGAATTCTTTTTTCTTATTATGTTATGTGGGTCACCATACAGCACATCATTAGTTTTTGATGTAGTGTTCCAAGAGTTATTGTTTGCATATAAATCCCAATGCTCCATGCAATATGTGCCCTCATTAATCCTCATCACTGGGCCAAGCCATACCCTCACACCTCTCCCTTCTGAAACCCTCAGTTTGTTTCTTGGAGCCCACAGTCTCTCATGCTTCTTCTCCCTCTCTAATCCCACCCTTTGTTTTTCCCATCCTTCTCCTAATGTTCTCCATACTATTCCTTATGTTCCACAAATAATTGAAACCATATGATAATTGACTTTCCCTGCTGGACTTATTTCACTCAGCATATTCTCTTCTAGTCCCATCCATTATGATGCAGAAACTGGGTATTCAACCTTTCTGATGGCTGAGAAATATTACATTGTGTATGTGGACCACATATTCTTTTTATTCTTTTTTAATTCTTAATTTGTAGTGTTAGTCACCATACAATATATCATTAGTTTTTGGTGTAGTGTTCCAAGATTCATTGTTTACATATAACACCCAGTGCTCCTTGTAATACGTGCCTTCCTAAATACCCACCACCAGGCTCACCCAACCCCCACCCCCGTCCCCTCTAAAATCCTCAGTTTCTTTATCAAAGTCCACAGTCTCTCATAGTTCATCTCCCTCTCTAATTTCCCCTCTTTCACTTTTTCTTTCCTTCTGCTAATGTCCTCAATATTATTCCTTATGTTCCACAAGTAAATGAAAACATTTAATAATTGACTTTCTCTGCTTGACTTATTTCACTCAGCATAAACTCCTCCAGTCCCATCTATGTTGATACAAAAATTGATTATTTATCCTTTCTGATTGCTGAGTAATATTCCATTGTGCATATGGACCAAATCTTCTTTACCCTTTCATCTGTTGAAGGGCATCTTGGCTCTTTCCACAGTGTGGCTATTACAAACATTGCTACTATGAATATTGGGGTACATGTGGCCTTTATTTTCACTACATCTGAAGTGTAGTTGCCAGGTCATAGGGAGCTCTACTTTTAATTTTTTGAGGAATCTACACACTGTTTTCCAAACTGGTTGTACCAACTTGCATTACTACCAGCAGTGCAAGAGGATTCCTGTCTCCACACCTCTCCAACATTTATTGTTTACTGCCTTGTTAATATTTGCCTTTCTCACTGGTGTAACATGGTATCTCAATGTGCTTTTGATTTGAATTTCTCTGATGGTTAATGATGATGAACATTTTTTCATGTGTCTGCTACCCATTTGTATGTCTTCATTGGAGAAATGTCTGTTCATGTCTTCTGCCTATTTTTTTACTTCATTATCTGTGTATTGGGTGTTGAGTTTGAGAAGTTCTTTATATATCTGTAATATCAGTCCTTTGTCTGTAGTGTCATTTGCAAATATCTTCTCCCATTCTGTGGATTGCCTCTTTGTTTTGTTGACTGTGTCATTTGCTGTGCAGAAGCTTTATAACTTGATGAAGTCCCCAAAGTTCATTTTCACTTTGTTTCCCTTGCCTTTGGAGATATTTCTTGAAAGAAGTTGCTCTGGCCAGTGTTGAAGAGGTTACTGCCTATCTTCTCCTCCAGGATTTGGATGGATTCCTGTCTCATGTTCAGGTCTTTCATCCATTATGAGTTTATATTTGTGCATGGTGTAAGAGAATGTTCCAGTTTCATTTTCTATACATAGCTGTCCAATTTTCACAGCACCTTTTATTGAAGAGACTGTCCTTTATTCCACTGGATGTTTTCTCCTGCTTTGTCGAAGATTATTTGGCCATAGAGTTGAAGGTCCATATTTGGGCTCTCTATTCTGTTCCATTGATCCATGTGTCTGTTTTTGTGCCAGTACTATGCTGTCTTGGTGATCACATCTTTGTAATAAAGCTTGAAATCAGACAATGTGATGCCCTAGTTTTTTTTTTTTTCTTTTTCAACATTTCCTTGACAATTCATGATCTTTCCTGGTTCCATACAAATTTTTGGATTGTTTGTTCCAGCACTTTGAAAAATGCCAATGGTATTTTGATCACAGTGATGTTGAAAGTACAGCATAGACATTTTAACAATGTTTATTCTTCCAATCCATGAGCATGGAATGTTTTTCATCCTTTTGTGTCTTCAGTTTATTTCATGTGTGTTCCATAATTCCTCAAATATAGGTCTTTTACCTCTTTGGTAAGGTTTATACCAAGGTATCTTATGGATTTTGGTGCTACTGTAAATGGAATCAATTCTTTAATTTTTCTTTGCACAGTTTTGTTGTTAGTGTAGAAGAAAGCAACTGATTTCTGTGCATTGATTTTGTGTCCTGCCACATTACTGAATTGCTGTATGAGTTCTAATTATTTGGGAGGAGGGGTCTTCTGGGTTTGCCACATAAAGTATCATCTCATCTGTGAAGAGGGAAAGTTTGGCTTCTTTGCCAATTTGAATACAATTTATTTCTCCTTTTTTGTCAGATTGTTGTTGCTAGGACTTGTAACACCATGTTGAACAATAGTGGCAAGAGTGGGTATCCTTGTCATGTTCCTGATCTCAGTGGGAAGGCTCTCAGCTTTTCCCCATTGAGAATGATATTCACTGTTGGGTTTTCATAGATGGGTTTTATGAAATTGAAGAATGTTCCCTCTATCTCTATACTTTGAAGAGTTTTAATGAGGAACAGATGCTGTATTTTGTCAAATGCTTTTTCTCCATCAATTTAGAGGACCATATGGTTCTTCTCTTTTCTCTTATTTATTTGTTCTATCACATTGATTTGTAAATGTCAAACGACTTTTGCATCCAAGGGATAAATCCCACCTGGTCATGGTGGATAATATTTTTAATGTTATGTTGGATCTTATTAGCTAGGATCTTGTTGAGAATCTTGGCATCCATATTCATCAGATACATTGGTTTGAAATTCTCCTTGATGGGGTCTTTGCCTGGTTTGGGGATCAAGGTAATGCTGACCTCATGGAAAGAGTCTGGAAGTTTTCCTTCTGTTTCTATTTTTTGAAATAGCTTCAGGAGAATAGGTATTATTTCTTTGAATGTTGGATAGAATTCCCCAGGGACTCCAGTAGGTCCTGGCCTCTTGTTTTTGGGGAGATTTTTGATCACTGCTTCAATCTTATTACTAGTTATTGGTCTATTAAGGTTGTCAATTTCTTCCTGTTTCAGTATTGAAAGTTTATAGGTTTCCAGGAAGGCATCCATTTTTTCTAGGTTGCTTAATTTATTGGCATATAACTGTTGATAATAATTTCTGATTATTGTTTCTATTTTCTTGGTATTAGTCATGATCTCCCCATTTTCATTCATAATTTTATTTATTCGGGTTCTTTCTCTTTTCTTTTGGATTAGTCTGGCCGGTGGTTTACTGATCTTTTTAGTTCTTTTGAGGAGTCAGCTTCAAGTTTTGTTGTGTTCTACTGTATTTCTGGTTTATAATTCATTGATCTCTGCTCTAATCTTAATTATTTCTGTTCACATGAGTGGATTAGGCTTAATTTGTTTTTTATTCTCCAATTTTTTAAGGTGTAAAAGAGTTTATGTATTAGGGATTTTTCTAGTTTTTTGAGTGAGGCTTGGGTATTATGTATTTTTCCCTTCAGACCTCCTTTGCCATATCCCATAGGTTTTAGATGGATGTATTTTCATTCTTATTGGTTTCCATGAATTGTTTAAGTTCTCCTTTAATTTCCTGATTGACTCAAATATTCTTGAGCAGGATGGTCTTTAGCTTCCAAGTGTTCGAATTTCTTCCAAACTTTTTCTTGTAATTGATTTCCTGTTTCAAAGCACTGTGGTCTGAGATTATGCAGGGAATAATCTCAGTCTTTTGGTATCAGTCAAGATCTGATCTGTGATCCAACATGTGGTCTATTCAGGAGTAAGTTCCATATGTACTCAAGAAGAATGAGTATTCTGTTGTTTTTGGGTGGAATGTTCTATATTTATCTAGGAAATCCTTCTGGTCCAGTGTGTCATTCAAAGTTCTTGTTTCTTTGTTGATTTTCTGCTTAGATGATCTGCCTATTGCTGGGAGTTAAGTGTTAAGGTTCCCTACAATTAGCGTAGTCTTATCAATATATCTCTTTATTTTGGTTAACAGTTGGCTTGTGTAGATGTCTACTCCCATGTAGGGGGATCAATACTTAACAGTTGTTTGATCTTCTTGTTGGATAGACCCTTTAAGAATGATATATTGCTCATCTGTGTCTCTGGTTACAGTCTTTTGCTTAAAATTTAATTTGTCTGTCATGAGAATTCCTACCCCAGCTTTCCTTTATGGTCTGTTGGCATGAAAGATTGTTCTCCATCCCTTCACTTTCAGCCTGGATATATCTTTAAGTTCAAAATGAGTCTCTTGTAGACAGCATATGGACGGGTCCTGTCTTTTTATTCAATTTGCAACTGTGTGCCATTTTATGGGAGTGTTTAGGCCATTCACGTTGAAAGTGATTATGGAGAGATATGATTTTATTGTCATCATCTTGCCTGTGAGGTCCTAGTTTCTATAGATTGTGTCTGTATATTTCTGTTCAGTAATAGAAATCTCACATTTATTTGTAATATTTATTTATTTTAAAAGGTTTTATTTATTTATTTGACACAGAGAGAGAGAGACAGAGAGAGATCACAAGTAGACAGAGCATCAGGTAGATGGAGTGGAAGAAGTAGGCTCCCCACTCAGCGGGGAGCCCAATGTGGGACTTGATCCCATGACTCTGAGATCATGACCTGAGCCCAAGGCAAGCATTGAACCAACTAAGCCACCCAGGTGCCTGTTTTTTTATAATTTTTAAATTAAGTCATAGTTGACATATAACTTTATATTTGTTTCAGGTATATAACATCATGATTCAATATTTGTATACATTGCAAAATGAGCAGCACAGTAAGTCTAGTTACAATATGTTACCATAGAAATTTAACTTTTAGTACTTACTCTCTTGGCAACTTTCAAGTGTGTTCTTTTTTTAAAAAAAGATTTTATTTATTTACTTGACAGAGAGAAATACAGCTAGAGAGGGAACACAAGAAGGGGGAGTGAGAGAGGGAGAAGCAGTCTTGATCCCGAGACTCTGGGATCATGACCCGAGCTGAAGGCAGATGCTTAATGACTGAGCCACCCAGGAATCCCTCACTATGTTCTACAATATTATTTGACTGTAGTAAACATGCTGTACATTATTTCCCTATGATCTACTTATTTTATAACTGGAGGTTTGTACCTTCTGACCTCTTTTTTCCTATTCCCCTACCCCTTCCCTCTCTGACAACTGCCATTCTGTTCTCTGGATCTATGATTTTTGTTTTATACTGCTTGTTTTCTTTTCTATTATTATTATTATTATTATTTTATTATTATTATTATTATTTTCAGTTAGCCACTCTATAGTACATCATTAGTTTTTGATGTGGTGTTCTATGATTCATTAGTTGCGTATAACACCCAGTGCTTATCGCAGCATGTGCCCTCCTTAGTACTCATCACCCTGTTACCCCATCCTCCACCCCCTCCCCTCTGAAACCCTCAGGTTTTTTCCCAGGTTCCATAGTCCCACGTGGTTCATCTCCCTCTCTGATTTCTCCTCCTTCATATTTCCCTTTCTTCTCCCATGGTCCTCCATGCTATTGCTTGTGTTCCATATATGAGTGAAACCATATAATTGTCTTTTTCTGTTTGAATTACTTCACTTAACATAATTCCCTTTGGTTCTATCCATGTTGATACAAATGGTGGGTATTCATCCTTTTTATGGCTGAATAATATTCCACTGTATATATGTACCACATCTTCTTTAGCCAATCTTCATAGCAGCAATGTTTGTTTCCTTCTGTTGTATAATTGCCTCAGGGTCTATTCATGTTGTTCCAAATGGCAAGATTTAACTCTTTTATGTCTTAATAGTATTTCATTGTGGTTTGTTTGTATTTGTATCATATCTTCTTTACCTTTCATTAATCACTAGTCACATAAGTTGTTCCCATAACTTGTTTATTGTAAATAATGTTGTGATGAACATAAGGGTGAAGATGTCTTTTTGAATTATGCTTTCATTTTTTTTTAGATAAATACCCAGAAATGGAAGTACTAAATTATATGGGAGCTCTGTTTTTAATTTTTTGAGGAGCCTCTGTAATATTTTCCATTATGGCTCTACTACTTTATATTCCCCTCAATGGTGCATGGTCAGAGTCTAGGAAGAACTTAGCTTACAGCTAAAGATTTTAAAAAGCTATTTTACCCATAAAAGGATAAACCCATAATCTTGGCTTTTCATTCATCTTTTTATTGCTGTGGAGGGAAAGGAAGTAAACCAGTGCTTTGTGTGATAACAATGATGATAGTAAAGAATTAACTCTAGGGGCGCCTGGGTGGTTCAGTTGGTTAAGCGACTGCCTTCGGCTCAGGTCATGATCCCGGAGACCCGGGATCGAGTCCCACATTGGGCTCCCTGCTCGGCAGGAAGCCTGCTTCTCCCTCTCTCACTCCCCCTGCTTGTGTTCCCTCTCTGTCTGTGTTTCTCTCTTTCAAATAAATAAAATCTTTTTAAAAAAAGAATTAACTCTATTTATCTATGGTAGCAGGCAAGCTCTTGTCCATTTCTCCTCCTTGGAAGTTAGTGGCATAGTTTTCAAGCCTGCCTGGATACAAAGAAGCAACATAGTTGGTCTGTATAGAAACCTTGATGGAACTGCTGATTCCAAAGTAGGCAGGAAAGCCGTGTCCAGGAATGTTTTTTTCTTATACATGACTTTGTACAAAATTGTTCTGTTTCTTATGGTATATCTTACATTTTAAATGAGTGATTCCAATAGATACCCACCAGTTTGGGTAAGCCAAACATGTTGGTCAAGCCAGTGACTTTTGGAAGCTTGCCATGAGAGATCAGATACTCAGGGCTTGCTAAGTTTACATCTTGCTTTGAGGTTGCCATATAATTTTATTTATTTATTTTTTAAGTATTTTATTTATTTGTCAGAGAGAGAGAGAGAGAGAGAGAGAGAGAGAGAGAGAGAGACAGATAGATGGGGGACTCGATCCCAGGACGATGACCTGAGCCGAAGGCAGTTGTTCTTATCTGACTGATCCACCCAGGCATCCTGACAGTTTTTTTGTTTGATTCTTTTTTTTTTTTTAGATAGTTGCTGGAAGGAAGTCAAAGAAAAATGAAAACCCAACTCCCAAAGTTCTAATCTTTTTCTAAAGTGGAATAGAAACAGTTTGTTCTCTGGGGTTGGAAGGAACAAAATATACTTTTAGGGATACTATCCAAACAGTCAGCATCAGTGATCTCTCTTTTTGTGCCTTTGTCCCTTCTTGATTCTATGTTGGAACAGAGAGGAAAGAAAAGAAATGATTTTTTAAAGGGCACATTTGAGCAGTTCATACTGCTTTAATGAGAAAGTGAAAAGCATAGCCTGAGGTTATTTTCTGTTTTTTTTTATTATTATTGTTACTTAATTTTTTTCCAGTGTTCTAAGATTCATTCCGCATTCCCCACACCCAGTGCTCTATGCAATAGGTGCCCTCAGTACCCACCACCAGGCTCTCCCATCCCCCCCACCCACCTCCCTCCAAGTCCCTCAGTTTGTTTCTGTGTCCAAAATCTGTCTTGTTTGGTTTCTCTTCCCATTTACTTTCCTTCTCCTACTATCCTCTATATTACCCCTTATGCCCCATGCACCACAAGTAAGTGAAACCATGTGATACTTGACTTTCTCTACCTCAAGCTATTTTCTAAGCTCAGTGGGGATTCCAGATGAAATTAGCAACTGTCTTATTTTCTAGGAATGTACCAATGCTTAAACTTGAGTCATCTATTGGCATGACCATATTTCACCTTAATATATAGGCTTGTTTTTCTTTCCCTTTTTCTTATTCTTTGCATTTGAGTATCTAATTATCTGCAATTTACTGTTGTTTGTATTAGGTCAGGCCTACATCTTCTTTATTCATTTATTTGTTAGGTATTCATCTATTAAGAGCCTACTTTGTGTCAGTCTCCTACTTTGGCACCAAGGATAAAGATATTAGACCTGGGCCTTGCCCTCAAGGTGCTTAAGTTCTAGTGATATTTCAATTATTCTCTAAAATAACCTAAGACAGAAACCATGACTTCTCACTCTTATTACCTACATAAAAGTAAAAAAAAACAGGATATGGTGGGGTGATATGTGTTGAATTAAATCTGGTTAAATTTTGTCTGAAAAAATAGCTTTCTATTTGGGTCCTTAGTAGTCAATGCAGTACATCAGAAAATGTAAGTAACCTAGGATTGTGAGTGAAACAACTTGTCATGGCAACACTGGCCAAACCAAGAGTTCATACTTTGTTTTTTGACAACTTAAAGATCCTAAGGAAAACCAAACAATATGGGATTGAGAAGTATGCTTTTAGTAAAGATGAAATGGGTCAAATAAAATCTACCTACTGCCTATGCAACTGGGATGTTTCATAAATTTCCCTACAAAATTTTGAATTGCCTTCTTCCTTCTTCCTAAGCCCTCTGGCAGGGGTTATAAAGCAGTGAGCAATGAAGCATTTCTTTAAAGATTTTTTGTTTATTTAACAGAGAGAAATACAGCCAGAGAGGGAACACAAGCAGGGGTGAGTGAGAGAGGGAGAAGCAGGCCTCCTGCCAAGCAAGGAGCCCGATGTGGGACTCCATCCCGGGTCTCCGGGATCATGACCCAAGCCGAAGTCAGTTGCCCAACCAACTGAGCCACCCAGGCGTCCCAATGAAGCATTTTTTTTTTTTAAGGAAATACTAGTTTAATTGCAGCCATTTGGAAAAGACTGAGCAAGAAGGCTGTAGCTCTAATGTTTGTCAAGTTTTCTTTCTTTTTGAAGGTTACCAACCATGTGGGTCATTTGAGTCATGTTGGCAAGTTTTTGAAAAGCTTGTTTTGAACTGATGGGCTTAAACAGTAGCAATTTGTTACATCAACATTTCTTGCACACCTACAAAAAGATAGTTCTTTGCATATATATAGTCTCTTCTTTCCTGAGGACCTGCTTATCTCTTGATATTTTTCAGATGAGATGAAAGGATTGGAAAAAATTTAGGCCTGAATGAAAGGTCAAAATTGGTTGATGGCTGAAAAATTAGCTTTGTATGTACAGATTAGATGGTAGATCTCTCTGAAAACATCATTTCACTCACATACACACACACACACACACATGCACACACATACACATACACACTAAAACAAAAAATCTAGGAAAATAATTTTCTCTTCTAAATAGTATATATCATTTTACTTTGTACTTTTATAACAGAGATGTTTCAGGAAATGTATTTGTAAGTCTCTTTTCTAAAATCATCTTCTTCAGTTAACATATTAGAATACTTTAATACTGGTTTAGATATTATAGTTTTAGTGCCCACTCTAAATTGCATAATGTGATATCTCATTGTGGTTTGATTTACATTCTCTATTGATTAGTGATTTTGAGCATATTTTCATGTACCTGCTGTCCATTTGAATAACTTCTCTGGAAAAAATGCCTATTCATGTCTTTTGCCCATTCTGATTAGATTATTTGTTTTTTGCTACTGAGTTATATGAGTTATTTATGTATTTTGGATATTTATCTTGTATCAGTTACATGATTTGCAAATGTTTTATTCCATTGATTGCCTCTAGATACTTTATACTCATCTCAACCAATTTCTTTTTCTTTACCCAAAATGTACTTTTTGTGAACTTCAGAATTTTGCAAAACTGTGTTGACTCATCAAGAACTCATGTTTGAAAAGATTGTTTTAGCAGTATGATGTAATACACTGTATGTACTATATATATTGATACCTGTTCACAGAGAGAAACTAGTTATTGAATACATTTCAGAAATTCAGAAATTCATGATATGCAATCCGTTTAGTATGAGATGTTCATTAGGTGTCTCTTATCACTTCTTTTGCACATTAGTGCTTATGTACATTCATTTTACATGGCATTGCATATGTTTCTTAATACTCTTGTACTGGTTTTATTTGACCATAATTTTTCTCTTCATATAAATTTTTAAGTCTTTGAATTCAGAAACTATATTTTCTATTTTCTCTGAATGCCTTACTAGGATTAAATTAAAGAAGGAAAAGAGAGGGAAGAAGTTATGGCTGAATTACAATGTGTCAGGCAAAGCAGGAATGAAGATGGGGGAGAGGTGGTGGTAAAAGTTACATTTACTTGAAACTCAGATAATTTTAGCACATCTGCCTCACTTTTATTCTGGGGCAGAGTTCAACTAAATTGATTTGGCTTCTTTCTGGAAATTATTACCAGTTACAGGCTCAAGCTCTTAATATCCATTAGGAAGTATAAAATAAGGCAGAGAACAAATCATCTCTGTCTAGGGTTAAAGTTCAAATCTGTTCATTAATGCTAATTTTGTTGTGTCCTTTAACTTTATGGACTTTGAATATTGTCTGATTACTTAGGCATTTATGACCTGCCTGCTGCTCCCCACCTTAGCCAACCTCTCTGAACATAACCCATTTATTGCCTGCCTAGATGGGTCTACCACTTATTTAATGGAAGATATAGTGCTAGTACTTCCTGACCAGCCACATCTTTTTGTCACCCATACTTCAA
Source organism: Spilogale gracilis (assembly GCA_004023965.1). Lineage (NCBI taxonomy): Eukaryota > Metazoa > Chordata > Mammalia > Carnivora > Mephitidae > Spilogale > Spilogale gracilis. Next base: position 122,940 of record PITA01003366.1, read on the forward strand.
GTAACAGAAGCTGAAAAGTTCAATTACATATCTTGAGTTAGTCTATATAGGAAGATTGATTTCTGGTTTGGGAATTACCAATGTAGATTAGGGGAGATATCATGATTATAACAGTATTTACTTTATAATACTAATAGGACTATTAAAGGAGTGACTCCATACACAGGGCTTGACACATGATAATAAGTAAACAATGAATGCTATTTTCGTTTTTGTAATTTTTCCCCTAAATTCTTCATCTGTTCTTCCCGTAAGATCAGAAACATTTAAAGCACCCTGATGATAGTCACACACACATACACACACACACACAACTTTGAAGTTCATTTTTTCCCCTACACTTGTATAAATAAAAGCTACTGCTTCAGTGGTCAGAATTGAAAGGTCAGTGCTTGATCCTTAAACATCAGTGGTCATGTGGACAGAAATTTCCACTGGAAATAGGACACTGCCTCCTATATCATTTAAGTTGTATGCTTATTGACTCATACTGTGGTTAGTTTTGACAAAGGTAGTCACAAAGCCATAATGACTGAGTACAAGGTAACTCATAGTTTTGTCTTTTAATCAATTATTCAGTGAAATATCAGCCTTGGTAACATGGAACAAATGAAAGAAGTGCTCTTGAAACAGGTGAGCTACAACATAACAAATCCTGCAGATCAGAGCTGATAGCCCAAGAAGCTGTTTTCAATATTTGGTGGTGATTTTTCATATTGTAAATTGAGCAAAAAAGGAGCACAGTGGCTGGTCAGAATAGAGCTTTCCATCTGTAAGGTATGACTATTGTCACTTAAATGATCTATATATTACACCAACCTGTTACAGGCCCATGACATCTAATGCAAAGAAGATGTCATGTAAATAATTTACAGCCTATTGTATGGGTGATGAACTGTCTTGAATGCACACTCTTTTCAATTTGCAGGTTGAAACAGAGACTTTCAGAGCCAAGCCTTCCATATACTCAGCCACTTAATACAAACCAATATTTTTCAGGTAGGTGAATTTCATATTCCTATCAGAACACTGGTAAGGATGAAATTTTGATCCATTTGGCTAATTTTGTAATATTCTTTAACATTGTGACTGTATTTGTTAATCTTTCTAACTCTTTTCCCCCAGTCTTAGATGTTTAAAGAAAAAAAAAATTCAGTTGATATGGTTTTAAGCATACTATTAAGGTAGAAATTCTCCTAGGGTTCTATCTACACACACACACACACACACACACACACACACACACACACACATACACACACTGAGTCTGCCCACCAGACCTCCTTCCTTTCAAATTCAGGATATACTGCTGATGGAAATATGCTGGGACAGCTGTAAAATAGAGTAGAATGGTCATTTTCCTTTACCTTTAGTGATCAGCTTTAAAGCAGATGGGCATTCCCCAACTTAACCTCCTTTAATATCCACTGTTCTATTATCCACAAGGTTTTCAAAACCTTCTTTAATCCTTTATATTTATAATGTGCATCATATGTTCATTCCTTGTTGTATAAACTAAAATAACAACTAAATATTATGAAATTGAACAAGTAGCTTTACATACAGGGGATACCTGTAATCAGCTCCTTATGGTATATTTTTTGTACTCTGTGCAGTCTAAAGGATGTGTATTTATTTGCTAGTTAGCTGTGATTTTGATCAGTGTGGAGAGCAGAACCAGAAAGTTCATTTAAATCCAGGTTACCCTTTGCAGTAACTGGATAAACAGGGGTTGGGAATGATTCATGAAGTGAGCCTATGGCTCAGTTCATCCTATGGATAGAAGTTATAATAGAGTTGATGAAAAAAGGAGAGAGGCTAAATGCTCCTTTTCGTGTTGGGCCAGATGTTTGCACACTTGGACAATACCACAAGAGACAGAAGGGCAATCAGTGCCAAGGTCAGACAGAACAAAAGCGAATACAGCTTTTTGAGCTTAGGTAGAAAGTGAGATAGGTTGAAAATAATTCTCATAAACAAATAATCTGGAAATTCCTTGAGAAGGCCCACACTGGGCTCTGCCCTCTAACATTTGTTGACCATATTCATATAAACAGCTAGATGTCATTTGTGAAACCAATTAAAATGTGACCATCATTCAATGGAGTCCATGTTTAACTATACTTCTAAATTCTCTTATCAAAGTGCTTTCATATATGATATCTGACTTTATATGTAAAAAGAAGTTGGTGCTTTCCACAATGAGATTGTATAATTCTAGTAGTTAATGTCAATCTAAGTATATTTTTATGAAAATACATTTTTAAGGGTAAAGTTTCCATTCAGAGTCAACTCTGTTTTTTGGCAGTGAAATGGTTTCAGGTATCAGGTATAGAACAATGAGGCATAGAACTCATCTCCTTCCTCACCACATACAATGATATTCTGAGTATACATGAGACGAATCAGGTTCTATACTCTGAGTTCATTTGGGGTTCAATAAGCAAAAGAGAAAGATAACTATGCAAAGGATAGATTCTTCTCTTGACAAGTGGCACATATGGGATTTAAGGTTCTGTAAAAAGACGTCTTTTCAAGCTAGAGCATAGTTAGTTAATTGAAGGAATTTGGCAATAATTTATTTAAATATGGTCATTCTTCATACTCATTCTTTCACTCTCAGGGATAACATGCTTTCTTAAAATATCTCTTGTAAGTTGGAAGATTTCTTTGTTAGCATGTACCTTTCTCTTCACTCATGGAAAAGATGACCAAATTGTGATCACACTAGCAAGCTGTATTATGTCTAAAACTATATTATGTCTAATATATTTTATCTCACATATAGTACTGGGCCCAACTCCAGCACTGCTTATGCCATAAACAATATTTATGACGATTATATAATTTATTGGTGTACCATAGAATGAACAACAGACTTGGATTTAGGGGACCTAACTGCACTGGTCCTAATTGCACCTCCAAATGTCTGAGTGATTGTAATTTTATCATTTAACCTTTCTAAGGATCTGTTTCTCTCACTTCTAAAATAGGGAGTGGAAATATTGTTTCAGATTAGTATCTTGAAAAGTGGCTTGTTTATATGTGTGTGTATTCATGTGTACATTTTCACAGCATGAATTTTTCTCCAGATAAAATCTTATATAGAACTCCTACATATAGAAGAGATTAAGCTATCCCCATTTCATGAAACCTGTCCCAACTATGTAAGGCTCTTAGATTCATTGGGATATAATTTAAAAATCACTAGTTAGGATCTAAGGCTCTTCATTACTCTGATCTTTTATGATTCCTAGATTGGCAGGGTTGAGGCAATGGGTCTAAATGACTCAATTAAGATGAACCTTATCTTTATTCACCAGGATGAGAGAAACCATTGACTTATTTAGCAGTACCTAACATGGTAAAGATTAATCCAAAGTATTTATTGTGGTAGACACTCAGTATCAGATGTGGTAAATTAATTGTTACAGCCTTATTTAAAAAATATCAGAACTTTATGCTTAATCAAACACATACTGCTAAAAGTGAATTTATTCTCTTAAGAAGGGGCATCAAGAAATAAAGTCTATCCTAGAGGAAGGCAGCTGGAAAAGTTACTAAATTATTGGTGTATATGTATGTGTATATATCTAATATGTGGTGGTGGAGATATTTGAAGTCTTTACTGCAGTGTGTTTGCAGTGGCCACATTTCTTCTAAGTGGCAGCACTAGTAATAAGTTATACTGGTCTTCCCAAATAATTGACAATAAAACCTTTATAGCACTCCACACCATCATCACATATTTTATTTAAACCACTTATTTTCTTTGGATTTTATCTCTTTTAATTTATCTCTATCTTTTTCCTTCTTCCTTATGTTACTCAACACAGAAATATCGCCTTTTTGGAGTAGGTGGGATCAAGAGCATTAGAAAAGGACAGTGTGGAATCATTTTATATTCCAATCAGAAATTTATGTGTTGGTGTGTGAAGCCCATAGATTATCTGCTGATGATTGTGGTCAAATATGAATTAGGAAGGATAAATTATATACCATACTTTATGAGAATAAATGGAAAAGACATTTGGGATACTGAAATGGATATAAAGCTATTAAGTATTGTTAACTGTTTTCAGTAGCTCTGCTAGGTTAGTGTCCTCTCTGTAGTAGGCTTAGTGAGTATACATAATCCAGCCCTCTGACATAGACAATACCTTTGGGTTTGCTTTTAGATTTAATTAATATTGGAATATAAGCTTCAAGGTGGAGGCAAGATGGCAGAGGAGTAGGAGACCTTATTTCAACTGGTCCCCTGGATTTAGCTAGGTATCTACCAAGCCATTCTGAAGACCCACAGAATTAGCCTGAGATATAAGAATATATATCTGGATCTCTACAATCAGAAAATCTCTGGAAGTCATGAGGTATGAAGGATGGAGTCATAATTCTGTAGGAAGATGTAAGAAGATAAAGAGAAGGGGGAGGGAGTTACCATAAGCTGATGCTGGGAAGGTGATATAACACCAGAGCACAAATTGTTCCACACTGGGGACCAGGAACAAACTTGCAGAGCAGTAGAAAAAGGGAAAGGGCTTTAGAGCAAACCCAGAAAAGATCCAGGAGCTGCGGGTGCATGCACATGACCCTGGGGTGAATCGTGGTTTTAGAAGCACAAAGGGCAGAGATATGGCCCAGCCCTGGCGTTCAAACCTGGAAGAGTTTCTGTGGGCAGACACCACTGTGGGATACTGTGGGTTGTAGCAGCACAGACAGAAATGGGGACTGTGTGTCCTGGAGGGCTCAGTGAAGAGCAGACTATGATTCCTCTGCTCTGGGTCAGAGGTTTGGGTGCAGCCATTTCTGCTCTAACTCTCCAATGAGACATGGAAAGCCACTAGAGGAAAAAGGCTCAAAAAAATCAGTTTCCATTGAGCCCCTGCCCCACACTCCCGGACAAGAGGCAAGGCAACTCTGCCCAAGCAGGGTTGCATGAGTAACAACACAGTAGACTCCTCCCCCAGAAGACAGGTTGGAAGAACAAGAGGATGAGAACCCTAAGGTCTCCATAAAATGTGTGCATCTTGCTTGGTTTGTGGTCAATACTTTGGACTCTGTACATTTCCTCAATCACCCCTCAATGGAATGATTAAGAGGGGGAACCCCCAACAAAGAAAAAAAAATTAGAGACTATGGCCTCAGCCACAGACCTAATGGATATGAATATAAAAACAACGTCAGAGACAGACTTCAGAGTAGGCATTATGAAGTTGATATCTAAGCTTGAAAAAAATACTAGCAACAATATAGGATCTCTAAAGGCAGAAATGAGAACTAATCAGGCCGAACTTAAAAAAAATGCTATGAATGAGATGCAGTCTAACCTGGATACCCAGACAGCCAGGGTAAATGAGGCAGAGGAATGAATTAGTGACCTAGAAGATAAGATGATAGAAAGGAAGGAAGCCAAGAAGGCCTGGGAGAAACAGCTAAAAACTCATCAGAATAGACAGAGAGATAAATTATTCCATGAAATGGTCCAGTGTCAGAATTAGTGGGATCCCTGAGGGAATGCAGAGAGAGAGAGAGAACTAGGAGGTATATTTGAGCAAATCATAGCTGAAAACTACCCTAATATGGGGAAGGAAACAAACATTCATATTCAAGAGACAGAGAAGACCCTCCCAAGATCAAAAAGAATGACCAAAGCCCCAGCATATAATAGTAAAACTTGGAAATCTTAGAACCAAGGGAGCTATCCTGAGAGCAGCAAGGAGGAAGAGATTTCTTAGGTACAAGGGGGGGACATCATAATAACATCAGACCTGTCCAGAGAGACCTGTCAAGCCAGAGGTGTTAGCAAGACATATTCAGGGTACTAAGTGTGAAGAACATGCAGCCAAAGATACTTTATCTAGCAAAGCTGTTTTTCAGAATGGATGGAGAGACAAGGAGCTTCCAAGACTGGCAGAAACTGTAAGAATATGTGACCACCAAGCTGGCCCTACAGAAAATATTAAGTGAGATTCTATAAAAGAAGAAAAACCCCAAGAATAATTTAGACCAGGAATTTACAGAGACTATCTAAAGAAACAGGAACTTCACAGACTATACAATGGCCCTAAAATCATATCTTTCAATAGCTATTTTCAACATGAATGGAATAATGATCCCATGAAGGCACAGGGTTGAAGATTGTATAAAAAAGCAAGAACCATCCATATGCTGCCTACAAGAGACTCATTTTGAAACTAAAGATACTTTCAGATCAAAAGTGAGGGGGTAGAGACTCACTTATCATGCCAACAGACCTCAAAAGAAAGCAGTGATAGCAATTCTCACATCAGACAAATTAGATTTTAGACTGCATACTGTAGTAAGAGATGCAGAGGGACACTATATCAAACTTAAAGGGTCTATACAACAAAAATATCAAATAATTATATATCTATGTCCCCAACCTGGGAGCAGCCAACTACATAAGCCAACTGTTAACCAAAATAAATAATCATATTGATAATAATACTTTAATAATAGGAGACCTCAACATGCCACTCTCAGCAATAGACAGATCATCTAAACAGAAGATCAACAAAGAAACAAGAGCTTTGAATGACACATTGGACCAGATGGACCTCATGGCTACATACAGAACATTCCACCCTAAAACAACATAATACTCATTCTTCTCAAGTGCACATGGAACTTCCTCCAGAATAGACCACACACTGGGTCACAAATAAGACTCAACCAATACCAAAAGATAGAGATTACTCCCTGCATATTATCACAGTGCTTTGAAACTGGAACTCAATTTAAAAAATCAGAAGGAATTCAAACAATCAGTAATCAAAGACCATCATACTAAAGAATTTTTGGGTCAGTCAGGAAATTAAAGAAGAACTTGAAGAATTCATGGAAACCAATGAGAACAAAAATACATCAGTTGAAAACTTATGGGATACTGCAACAGCAGTTCTAAGGGGGAAATGCATAGCCACCTAAGCCTCACCTGAAAAAGTAGAAAAATCCCAAATGCACAAGCTAACCTTACACCTAAAGGACCTGGAGAAAAATAAAAAACAGCAAATAAAACCTAAACCAAGAAGAAGAGAAATACTAAAGATTAGAACAGAGAACAATGAACGACAATCCAGAAAAACAGTAGAGGACGTCAGTGAAATAAAGAAGCTCATTCTAGATTCTAAGAATAAAATCAATAAACTTCGGGACACCTGGGTGACTTGGTGGGTTAAGCATCTGCCTTTGGCTCAAGTCATGATCTCAGGGTCCTGGGATTGAGCCCCACATCAGGCTAACTGCTCATCAGGGAGCCTGCTTCCTCCTCTCTCTCTGCCTGCCTCTCTGTCTACTTGTGATCTCTCTTTCTGTCAAATAAATAAAATCTTAAAAAAAGATCAATAAACTTTTGACCAATCTTATCCAAAAGAAAAGAGAAATGACCTAAATTAATAAAACCATGAATGAAAGGGGAGCGATCAGAACTAACACCATAAAATAGAAACCCAAACTACTAGAACTCATACAACAATTTGGTAATGTGGCAGGATACAAAATCAATGCACAGAAATCAGTTACATTCTTATACACTAACAGTGAAAATATAGAAAGGGAAACCAGAGAATCGATACCGTTTACTATAGCACCAAAATCCATAAGAAACTTAGGAATAAGCCTAACCAAAGAAGTTAAGGATCTGTACTTGAGGAACTACAGAACACTCATTAAAGAAATTGAAGAAGACACAAAAAGATGGAAGACCATTCCATGCTCATGGATCGGAAGAATAAACTGTCAAAATGTCTATACTGCCCAGAGCAATCTATACTTTCAAAGCCATTCCTATCAAAATTCCACCAACATTCTTCAAATCATTGGAACAAACAATTCTAAAATTTATATGGAACCAAAAATGACCCCGAATCGCTAAGGAATTGCTGAAGAAGAAAAACAAAGCGAGGGGCATCTCATTACCTGACTTCAGGCTTTATTACAAAGCTGTGATTACCAAGACAGCATGGTACTGGCACAAAAACAGATATAGAGCAATGGAACAGAGTGGAGAGTCCAGATATGGACCCACAAATCTATGGCCAAAGCATCTTTGACAAAGCAGGAAACAATATCCAGTAGGAAAAAAGACAATCTCTTCAATAAATGGTGCTGGGAAAATTGGACAGCTACATATAGAAGAATGAAACTAGACCATTCTCTTACACCACACACAAAGGCAAACTCGAAATGGATGAAAGATCTCAATGTGAGGCAGGAATCCATCAAAATCCTGGAAAAGAACATAGGCAGTAACCTCTTTGACATAGGCCGCAGCAACTTCTTTCAAGACAAGTCTCCAAAGGCAAAGGAGACAAAAGCGAAAATGAACTTCTGGACTTCATCAAAATAAAAAGCTTCTGTACAGCAAAGGAAACAGTCAACAAAACAAAGAGGCAACCCACAGAATGGAAGAGGATATTTGCAAATGACACTACAGATAAAGGGCTGATATCCAAGATCTATAAAGAACTACTCAAACTCAACATCCAAAAAGAAGGTGAACACATCAAAAAATGGGCAAGAGACATGAAGAAGCACTTCTGCATAGAAGTTATACAAATGGCTAACAGACACATGAAAAAATGTTCAGCGTCACTAAGTATCAGGGAAATTCAAATCAAAACCACACTGAGATACCACCTTACACCAGTCAGAATGGCCAAAATTAACAAGTCAGGAAACAATAAATGTTGGAGAGGCTGTGGAGAAAAGGGAACTCTCTTACACTGTTAGTGGGAATGCAAGCTGGTGCAGCCACTTTGGAAAACAGTGTGGAGATTCCTTAAAAAATTAAAAATAGAGTTACCCTATGACCTTGCAATTGCACTACTGGGCATTTACCCCAAAGATACAGATGTAGTGAAAAGAAGGGCCATATTTACCCCAATGTTCACTGCAGCAATGGCCACAATCACCAAACTGTGGAAAGAGCCAAGGTGCCAATCAACAGATGAATGGATAAAGAAGATGTGGTACATATATACAATGGAATACTACGCCTCCATCAGAAAGGGTGAATATCCAACTTTTGTAGCAACATGGACCGGATTGGAAGAGATTATGCTGCATGAAATAAGCCAAGTAGAGAAAGTCAACTATCACATGGTTTCAGTTACTTGCGGTGCATAAGGGGTAATATAGAGGACAGTAGGAGAAGGAAAGTTAATGGAAAGTAGGGTAATTCAGGGAGAGAAACGAAACACGAGAGATTTTGGACACTGTAACAAACTGAGGGACTTGGAGGGAGAGGGTGGGGGATGGGAGTGCCTGGTGGTGGGTACTGAGGGCACCTATTGCAAGGAGCACTGGGTGTGGGGAATGGGCAATGAATTTTGGAACACTGAAAAAAATAAAAATTAAAATTAAAGAAAGAAATAGAAACAATTATTAGATATTATTTTTTAAAGATTTTTTTAAAAGATTTTATTTATTTGATGGAGAGAAACACAGCTAGAGAGGGAACAGAAGCAGAAAGAGTGAGAGAGGGAGAAGCAGGCCTCTCACCGAGCACAAAGCTGGGGACATCACGTTGCCTGGTTTCATTCTATATTGCAAAACTGTGATCACCAAGACAGCATGGTTTTGGCAGAAAAACAGACAGATCAAAAGAACAGAATACAGTCTGCAGAAATGGACCCTCTGCTCTATGGTCAAGTAATCTTCACGAAAACAGGAAAAAATATCCAATGGAAAAAAGAGTCTTTTCAATAAATGGTGATGGTAAAATTGGGTAGCTTTATACAGAAGAATGAAACTGGATTATTCCCTTACTCTATACACAAAAATAAACTCAAAATGGATGAAAGCCCTGAATATGAGACAGGAATCCATCAAAATCCTAGAAGAGTGCACTGGCAGTAACATCTTCCACATTGGCCCCAGCAACTTCTCTCATGACTCATCTCCAAAGCCAAGGGAAACAAAAGAAAAAAATGAAGTTTTGGGACTTCACAGAAAATCAAATAGTCAACAAAACTAAGAGGCAACCCATGGAATGGGAAAAGATACTACAAATGACATTACAGATAAAGGGCTGCACTGACATCGAAGATCTATAAAGAGCTTCTCAAACTCAACACCCCAAAAACCCAAATAACCCAATCAAAAATTGGCAGAACACATGAATAGACACTTCTCCAAAGAAGACATGTGAATGGCTAACAGACACATGAAAAAATGTTCAACATCATTAACCATCAGGGAAATTGAAATCAAAATCACATTGAGACACCAATTTACACCATTTAGAATGGCAAAAAAAATAACAAGGCAGAAAACAGCAAATGCTGGAGAGGATGTGGAGAAAGAGGAACACTCGTAAACTGTTGGTGGGAATAGAAGTTGGTATAGCCAATTTGCAGAACAGTATGGAGGTTCCTCAAGACTTTAAAAATAGAGCTTTTCTATCACCTGACAATTGCACTACTGGGTATTTACCCTAAGGATACAGATTTAGTGGGAAGAAAGTGTACATGAACCCCAGTGTTTATAGCAGCAATATCCACAATAACTAAACTGTGGAAATAGTGAAGATGCCCTTAAACCACATATGGATAAAGAAGATGTGTTTTGTATATACAATGGAATATTATTCAACCATCAGAAAAGATGAATACCCAACTTTTGAATCAACATGGATGGAACTGGAGGGGATTATGCTAAGTGAAATAAGTCAATCAGAGAAATACAGTTATCATACGGTTTCACCCATACATGGAATGTAGGGACTAGCAGGGAGAATATTATGGGAAGAAAGGAAAAAATGAATAAAATGAACCAGGAGAGACTCCGGACTCCAGGAAACAATCGAGATTTTCAGAGGAGAGGGGGTTGGACGGATGGGGTAGCCTGGTGATGGGTATTAATTAGGGCACGTGTTGTAATGAGCTCTGGGTGTTATATGCAAATAATGAATCATTGAATACTAAAAATAAAAAAGAGGAATATAAACTTCACTGGAAGGTTTCTCTTCTGTAACTTACCACTATTTCCATAGTGCCTGGAAGACTACCTGGTATGTAATAGGTTCTCAACATTTCTTGAGTGAATGAATGAATGAATGAACGATGTAATCTTTATTTTAACAAGGAAATGCACATTTTTAGTCTGTATCACTGAGTGGGGGAAAAGGTTTATCATACTTTTGGATTTAAGTAAGTTTATCAGACTCTTTCTTGAGTCCTTACTAAGCACCTTCTGGACCTTTTAATCTTCTGAAAAACTTAGAAGTCAGCAACTTAAAATACATGCAGGATAGAAACCTTGAATCTAGGTGAAGTGAAATACCACAGTGGAATGTTATGATAACCTGTCAACCAGACACATCCATTTGGGTAGACTGGGTACTTGAGGATAAATCTAGTTTTCCATAATAAATTTTAGCCAAGTGTCCTGACAGTGAAATAAAAAAGCAGTGAGTAGCACTGCAGGAAGATCATCAGTATTAAATGAAGTAACCTAAATGGGAAAAACAAACAATGATAATAATAACAGTATAGTGATGGAAAGCAAATAGTTTCTGTCTTAGGATCATTATTAATTCATTTATTTTCAATTAAGTATTTATGAGTGCCATATAATATTACATATACATATATATTACAACACATATACATTAGTTATGAATAGAGATACTGTCTCACATTATCAGGACATTCAATTTTTACCAGATTGAACTTTCTTGTCCCTAGGTTTATCTGAATTTCTGATATCAATCCATCACCTTCTCTAATGTTAATGTTTTGTGCTATTCTTATAGATTCCTAAGTCTTTTAAACTTTAATTCATCTATTAAGTAAGTCAATAAAAATGTTTAATGGAGTATATTACTAGGCATTGAAATTATAGTGATAACAGACAAAGCCCCAACTATCCTAGAGCCTACAGTCTAGGCTTTCCTATTCCCCATGCCCAGGCATGAATCACTGTCATGACTTTTTCATATAAAAGTGCTTCTTTCATATCCTAACAATGCATTTTTATCTACTCAGCATTGATTATTTTCCACTTTCACAGTATTTATTTGTCTTGTTTACCTAAGCTTAATTTGTAGGGGAAAAAAAGGAATGTTATGTTTAATTTTATGTGTCAACAAGACTGGGCCACAGAGTAACCAGTTATTTGGTCAAACTTCAATTTGTATATTTCTTTGAGGATATATTTGGATGATATTGACATTTAAATTGGTAAACTGAATAAAGGATATTGCTCTCATACAGTCAATTAAAGGCCTGAATAGAACAGATAGGCTGACCTTCCACCAACTAAGAAAGAGTTCTCCCTGCCTAATGGCCTTCACACTGGAATATATATATTGCATTTGGACTTGATTCTGGTTACTATAAGAAGCTTCTGGGGAGAAGTCTCCCATAATCATACTTCTCAAATGCAAAGGCAGCCTTGGTACAAAGTATAAGAACATAAATAAAGCCAATACTCTACCTTTCTTGGCCATTATCATGTTTTTTCTTACCAAATTAGAATAGTGACCTTCCCTAACTAATCAGATAGCTCGCTCAGTTGAGCTAATCATGACCCCATACCATAAAATATTTATACCATGATTTGGACCTCCAAATTAATCATTCTGAGACCTTAAATTTATTAGTAATCTCAAATATTGAACCAATTAAGCAAGAAAGATTCTTTCTGGCCCCAATACCTTTCCCACAGACCTTCATATGAGTGAGGCTATCCTTGTTGACTGCCTATATCACTAACCAATATAAGTTAGGCATTGAACATATTTCCAAATTATGGCAAAATATGATATCATGCATATATTTGTGTTAAAGGCAATCTGTACTTGAGGCCATGGAATCTCAGCCTTGGTGAAGTTCGTTCTTTGTTTCTTTGTTTCTTTGTTTCTTTGTTTATTTCTTTCTTTCTTTCTTTCTTTCTTTCTTTCTTTCTTTCTTTCTTTCTTTCTTCTTTCTTTCTTTCTCTCTTTCTCTTTATCTCTTCCTTTATCTTCTCTCTTTTTTTCTTTTTCTTTCTCTCTCTCTTTCTTTCTTTCTTTCTCTCTCTCTCACTTTTATTTTTTTGTCTGGATAGACACCAACTCATTTTTCATGTTGCAGTTTACCCATGAAACAGCAGGACTATCATGCAGTGAAATCTGTGAAATATTACTTCTACAAACTGTCAGAATATATTTAACTGAGTTGATTAAAACTTCACTGATACCTTATGTGAATACTTAAAATATGCTGAGTTTGTGATCTCTTTCTTGTCTTCTCTGCCCCCATCTTTCTACTCCCAAAGGAATAACTTTCCTTGGGTCATGATGACTTATTTAAAACTGATTGTACTAAGAAGACATTAAACTGGCCACAAAAGAGATAGCATTAGCTCTTCCAAGCTATTGCACATCCCATTTCTACTTTTAATGATTCATATGTTTTCCAAACCTTTATATAATTAATATTACTTAATCAATATGGAAATGTTCATAAGACATTCATTCAAGGGTATGAAATATTTTTAATGGCTGTGATATAAAACTTTAAACAAATGAGTTTCTCTTATGGTACTGTTCTGTGTGTCAAAGTAGTTATTTTCAAATTATGCAAATTAAAATTTCAACTGTAGGTTTCACCTTTAATGTATGCTTCACTAGTTGCTGGGAGCTGGGGAAAAATCACTAAATGAAACAATATGCTTTTTAAAAAAGATTTTATTTATTTATTTGACAGAGAGATCACAAGTAGGAAGAGAAGCAGGCAGAGAGAGGAGGAAGCAGGCTCCCTGCCGAGCAAAGCCTGATGTGGCCTTGATCCCAGGACCCTGAGATCATGACCCGAGCTGAAGACAGAGGCTTAACCCATTGAGCCACTCAGGCACCCAAAATAATATGCTTTAGTGACCTGAGACCTTTCAAAGTTGGGTTAACCCAAGAGAAATACTAATAGGTAGAAATTTGATTTTAGTTATATCTAATACATGCTAAAAGTAGACCCATTGTGACAGTTACATCATTGTCAAATTGCTAGACTTCAGATTTTCTACTAATTTGACAATATTAACAAATACTACCTTACTGAATTTATTTTAAAAAAGTGGGATAAAGGATAAGGGCAGAGAAAATTAGGGCCTCATGATCTTTACCTGCTATAGAAATTGCTGAATTAGAGGAAAAAATGGTTAAAAAATGGTACTCTTTGTTGGGAGATATTTGACACACAGTATTAGTTTCAGATATACATCATAGTAATTTGACATTTATATACATTGGAAAATGGTCACATAGTAATTCTAGTTACCTTCTGTCACCCTACAAAGTTAATGCATTATTTGTATTCCCTATGTTGTACAATACATCCCCATGACTTATTTATTTTATAACTGGAAGTTTATTTTTTAATCCCTTCAATCATTTTTTCTCTACCCAACATTTCTCCTCTCTGGCAACCATCAATCTGTTTTTTGTATCTATGAATCTGGGTTTTGTTTTGTTCATTTGTTTTTGTTTGTGAATTACACATATAAGTGAAATAATATCCTATCTCTTCTTCTGTATATTATTTCACTTATAATACCGTCTTGGTCCAACCATGCTGTCGCAAATGGTAAGATAGCATTTTTTTATGACTGGGTAGTATTCCACTGTGTATATATATATGTATATGTATATATATACATGCATATATACCTCACATATTTATCCATTCATCTGTGGATGAATCCTTGGGTTGCTTTCACATCTTGGCTAATGTAAATACTGCTGCAATGAACATGGGGGTGCCGCACCTATCTTTTTGAATTCGGATTTTCATTTTTTGCTGGGTAAATACCCAGTAGTGAAATTACTGGGTCATATGGCATTTCTACTTGCAATTTTTGAGGAATATCCATACTATTTTCTACAGTAGCTCCACTAATTTACATTTCAGTGACACTGAAGTGCATGAGGGTTCCCTTTTTGTACATCCTTGGCAACACTTGTTATTTCTTGTCTTTTTGAAACTAGCTACTCAGAAAGATGTGAGATGGTATCTAATTGCTGTTTTGGTTTGCATTTTCTCAGTGATTAGTGATGTTGAGCATCTTTTCATCATGTGTCAGTTGGCCATCTGTATGTCTTCTTTGGGAAAATGCGTATTTAGACCCGAGGCAAATTCTTTATTGGGGACTGTAAAATGGGAAAAGGTAAATGAGATAAGTAAGGGGGGAGAACCAATACAAGGATTTAACTGGTAATCATTTGATATCAAGGGTTTGCTTAAGTTCATGGGACTCTCTTATGAGAAACTATATAAACAAATACTTCTCTTGACAGTGGGTCTAGGGACAGAAAGATAAATAATTCTCCAGAACCCATTTCCTATTCATCAAAGTTAAGCTCATGGCCTTAATTCCCCCTGCACCTTGAAGCTGTGTTTTAAGAAGGTCCCTGGTTTCTCACATCCTGGCAAAAATAGTGAGGGCCCAGAAAAGGATAGATGCTATCAGGTTTGCCCAAATGGAAGGGATTAGCATATAGTGTGAGCCCAGACTGTGAGTTACTTGTGTCTAACTCTTGATTGCCTTACAGTTTTCTTAATTTATGTTTTCTCAAGACCTTTCAGTGTAAAGTGTTACCATAGGTTGAAGAACGCAGTGGGTATAGAGCTTTGTGTTTGTTTCAGGGCTGCAGGTGTTGGAGGTATTCATTCATTAGGACAATTTTTTTGTAAAGTGCGGACAATTTTTATAGTGATTTGGAGTTTTACTTTGCAATTTATTTTGTGTTTACTTTAACATCCAGATTTCTGGCTATTTACTTTCCACTGGTCTCTAATTTTTATTTACCCACTGATTTGTCTCTCTTTAGTTCCTTTCTCTTATGTCCACTTCTTCTTCACTTTATGTCCACCTTCTTCTCCTTTCTCTTATCTTCCTTTTGACGTTTTCTATTCATTGTCCTCACCATTATTTCCCACTTTTCCTCTCTTAAGTTTTCTACACTCTCCCTTTTAAAAAGTGTTTTTTTTTTCTCTTCTCTTTTGATATAGTTTTTCTTAGCTACTCAAAAGAGATTAGGCTAGAAAGAAGACCCTGTGATAATTTATTTTAATTTAAGATGAGGAGAGCTCTAAAATACAAAGCCATGGATTTAATAGAAAGACTCGTGTAATTTTCTGAACAAAAGTTTATAGAAAAGCAAAAGAAATTAAATTGGGTTTGGATTGAATAACATACTTCCATTATACAAATTGCTATTGTCTTCTGTTTAAAAAAATAAATGCCCACACTTTTAACCCTTGAGAATTTAGTAAACCTTTATGTATACTTGGAAGCTTAAAATGGTTTATCTTCCTTGTACCTGACTATCACTTCCCATATCTCATCACACATGTGCTCGTGCATATGTACACATGTATACACACACACACACACACACACACACGTGCACACCAGATTTATTTTGTGATTGAAATTAGTTCCTTCACAAGTAGATTGCATATAAATTTGATAATTTATTGCCTACTGAGAGAAGATGGCCTTGCATACTACGTAGGGTCAAGTGTGAGTTGCTAAGCCCACAAGCATGCAAAATCTGCGAATTGCTTTCCAAAGTTAGAAAAAGGATTTTTTTTCACATGACGTTCCCTTGGCCTATTGCAACAATTTACATTGAGGGAAGAATTCTAGAAAGCCTGCTTTGTTCTGTTATATGATTGGGTAGAGGAAAAAAATGTTCAGATTATGCTTTGAAATGTTCAGAATGCCAGAGGATTGATTTTTAAGAAATAGTTCTATTGATGTACAGCATATAAACAGAAAAGTGCACAGAACATAAATATATAGCTTCATAAATTTTCAGACAGTATCCACTACTCAGATCAAGAAACATTTCTAGTACCCCAGCAGACCACTAATTTTTTTTATTGTTACTAAAATTTTTTTTACAGTGTTCCAAGATTCATTCCCCGTTCCCCACACCCAGTGTTCCATGCTTTAGGTGTCCCCAGTACCCACCACCAGGCTCTCCCATCCCTCCACCACCCTCCCTCCAAGACCCTCAGTTTGTTTTTGTGTCCAAAGTCTCTGTTGTTTCGTTTCCCTCCCTAGATTACCCTAGTTCCAATTTACTTTCCTTCTCCCACTGTCCTCCAGTTTACCCCTCATGCACTGCAAGTAAGTGAAACCATGCGATACTTGACTTTCTCTTCTTGGCTTATTTCACTCAGCATAATCTCTTTCAGTCCGGTCCATGTTGCTACAAAAGTTGGATATTCATCCTTTATGATGGAGGAATAGTATTCCATTGTATATATATGTACCACATCTTCTTTATCCATTCATCTGTTGATGGGCACCTTGGCTCTTTCCACAGTTTGGTGATTGTGGCCATTGCTGCGATGAACATTGGGGTGCATATGGCCCTTCTTTTCACTACATCCGTATCTTTGGGGTAAATGCCCAGTAGTGCGATTGCAGGGTCATAGATTAGCTCTATCTTTAATTTTTTAAGGAATCTCCACACTGTTTTCCAAAGAAGCTGCACCAGTTTACATTCCCACCAACAGTGTACGAGGGTTCCCCTTTCTCCGCAGCCTCTCCAACACTTGTTGTTTTCTATCTTGTTAATTTTGGCCATTCTGACTGGTGTAAGGTGGTATCTTAGAGTGGTTTTGATTTGAATTTCCCTGATAGCTAGTGACGCTGAACATTTTTTCATGTGTCTGTTAGCCATTTGTCTATCTTCTACGGAGAAGTGCCTCTTCATGTCTCGTGCGCATTTTTTGATGTGTTCATCTTCTTTTTGGGTGTTGAGTTTGAGTAGTTCTTTATAGATCTTGGATACCAGCCCTTTGTCTGTAGTGTCATTTGCAAACATCTTCTCCCATTCTGTGGGTTGCCTCTTTGTTTTGTTGACTGTTTCCTTTGCTGTACAGAAGCTTTTTATTTTGATGAAGTCCCAGAAGTTCATTTTCGCTTTTGTCTCCTTTGCCTTTGGAGACG